>JABXWE010018669.1:0-16353 GCA_014611495.1 Limonius californicus
AAGCTCTAACCCTGAAAGGAAACACTTTTGACCATACATTTATTAACAAAAAATGTTTGGTTTCATGTATACTTTAAGCCCTAGAAGATTATCCCGGCAATTTCTTAACACCCTGTATATACTCAAGGAACCTGAAGCCTGAAATACAGGAAACATGGGTAGCGGCGGTATTCCAGAGAAGGTTTCGTTATCGATAAAAATACATTTTCAGCTTTTTTAATGGCCCACTCAATATTTGTTTATGTTTAATATTACCCAATACTTTTATGAACTGAGTGTTGGTCGAACGGAATGACGTCACGTAGTCAACGTAATTTCAACAATTACTAGAACTTTGAAAGATATGATTGTGGAAATACAATTTTTCCAGTTTTCGATATTATTTTTTCTATGTCCCAAGGCGAGTGTAAAAGTTTGGTAATATATACTCGAAATACTATGCAACCGGATGTGTAATATGCAGTTGCATTTACAAATGTCTTCCGGAAATATTCAACTTTCAATAAAGCAATTTTTAACTATATTTGGTCTAGAGATTACGGACACGAAGTAGTGACCTCACGTCGTGGGATACCCTGTATAACTGCCCACTGCTGGGCATCGGCCTCTTCTAAGCAACGTGTTTCTGCTCAGCCCTAAGTTAGAAACACGGAGGACCTACAGTTTAACATCCAATCCGAACGACAGAAATTCCAGAGAAGGCTTTTAGCAAAGGGCAGTATATTTATACAATTATACAATATACTGCTCTTTGCTTTTAGCATTAAGATCCCACGGTTGCAAGCCGGATTGGGAAATTGTGTGTGGTGGGTTGCAGACAAGATTTTTACTCAAAAAACGAGCCCTCTACCAACTGAGCTACCATCACACACATATGTGTATGTGTATACAGGGAGAATCTTAAATGGCGCAAAATATTTACATCACCCGATTCTTCATCAAAAACTGAGCAAATAATTCTACAAGCGTTTTGCTGGAAAAACTCGGAAAACTCAAGCATTGCAGAAGCTTTAAACTTCGGATGGAAGTTCTAGGCAAACCAAGGGTGTAATGACTATAGTTACAGATTGGTGATTTCTTTTGTTGATTAAACTACAGTTAAAAATCATCATTTCATAAAAATATCGCACCATAAGGAACCCAGAATCCAACTTAAGACTGCCAGGTTAACAACAAATTGGTATAAGACTCTTTCGCTCCATTTTTGATCCAGAATCAAATGGTATGTCTATTACCGCCATTTAAGATTCACCCTGTATATATATACAGGGTGATTCAGAAGGTGTGGTCCAAACTTAAGGGTGTGATGTGGGATGCTATACAAAGCAAAGAATGTTAATAAACCCATGTCTTATTTCCAACCGTTATCTACTCGTAGTTACAGACGATTTCTTTGATTTTATCATAGTTCTGTTAAATCACGTCATAATAGGAAATGTCAAACAAATGCTAATTTGTTATGACAGAAGGTGTTTCAAGCTTGAATTATTGTTGTTTTCTAAGTGTGGTAATGATGGAGCCTTTTTCTGTACGTGAATATGCAGAAATGCATTTTGCATATGGCTATTGCAGCGGGAATGCTCGTGCAGCTGTGGTAGAATATCGTAGAAGGTATCCTCACCGGCAACAGCCTCACCACCGAACATTTGAACACTCGCTATAGTGCTACCAAGCACCTAAATATCGCGGAAAATATCAGAACTAAATTTAAAAATTTAAAGCGCAAAATCTAGCCAATAAATAAAAATCACGGAAATAATAATACAGCTAACAGGTCTATTTACCAAAATATTGTAATTATTATGTTTACTGTAAAGTTACAACGGATATTGAGTAACTATTTTGCCTATTAGGCAACGTTTCTCTATTTGGCCGAGCACCGAATATTAATTTACTATTCGGCTGAATATCGAATAGTTTTAAATATAAAACTGGAAGGAAATAGTAGCTATTAAAAACAAACATTGTTACGTCACGCGATCTAAGCTACACTTCACCTTCATTTGAATTGGTATTTTAAGTGGTACGTGACTGTTAGTGTAGATATTAGAACGTGACAAATAAAGTTTGAGAACCTCTGCTCTAGAGAAATAAATAACTGCAGTATATGAAGTATATGTTTATAACTATTAAATAATTCTACTAAATATTATTAACTATACGACTTAAGTCAAGATACAGGTTTTGTTATCTACAAGTTTTATTGAAAATTTTGTTGACCGAACAGAATAATCTTTATTCACGATATTCTAGGTCCAAAAATTCGTTGTAAAAAACCAGAGATACTATTCAATGAAGTGCCCTTATTGCATGATAACGCCAGGCGTCATAAAATCGACGTTGTGTCAGAATTAATAGAGCAATAGCCAATGGAAGTGCTCCCATATGTGCCCTAAGCCCCGATACGATTCCTGTTTTGATTTGTTTTATTAAAAGCAAAGATACGCGGTATGTGTGTATGTCGATAGAAAACATCTCTACCGAAGTAACTCGATCAGGTTGCAGAATCAAAAATATGAAAAAACCTTTTTCCACTAGATTGTATAACTTGAAACATTAAAAATCACTTTGTGTACGAATTTCAAATATACAGTTTCTCTCATTTAGTTAGGAAACGAGATATCTTTCGTGTTCGACACCATTTGAAGTATCTACATCTACTACTTTTCACACTAATAATGTTTCAAATGTTTTGAAGTAGATCGCCTGAAATAAAATATAAGCAACTCTCTACGGATACTTTAGTGAAGCGCTCTATATACGTATAACAAGGGTGACTACGAAATACAGAAACGAAAAAAGTATCAAGCTCACGCAGTAGCCATTGAGGTTTCTTTTGAGACCACTTTGATTCCGTAATGTAACTGAAAAGGTGTTACTAAAAGTTGGAATTAATTAAATCCAGACTATCTGAGTATTAATGCTGTATTAATAATTACCATTTCCTTTAAGTAGAACTTGCTATAAGATATAACGTATCACCACTCTCAAAAACAACACTTTATAGAAGCAGTACGGTATATAAAATTCAATAGAATGTTTGTTTGTGTGTTCTTTTGGTGACAAAAGTCCTGTAGAATAGTTATATTTATTAAAAATTTAGATCTCGAATAAACCAAGATTCTTAAATTTATACGTCAGAGAGAGAAGTTTCAATTCTATCAAATTTATAACATAAGTTATCTAATAATCAAAGATTTCTAACTATTTAGTGATTTACATTAGCATCTAAGTAGTTTTGAGCTTCGAAGAGTGAGGACGTGTTCGACCGTAGTCGGCGTGTAACATTAGGGAAAAGCGAGCGTTAGTAGGCCATCGCCCGGACTACTACGGGGATGCAGCCGCAGCGAAAATCTACATACCAAGTGTTGGTGTGTAGATTGTGATATCAATGACCTCCGCGCCACTGATGCTATGGCAAACAAGCAAGAAAAAATTAAAATTAAAATAGGAACCCCAAAGGAAGTTACCTTATATAATGCATAGCAAGAAGAGAAAAATGCAAGAATTGAATTGCAACAAAATGTTTTCCTATTACAGCAGCGACTAGCAAAAATGCAACCAGCAATAAATAAGGGAAATGAACTGAAATTGGTCCCAAGTGTATATTTTGAACAAAAACCCCCAACAACAAGAAAAGAAATATTACACTGATGAAGAAGAACTAGTTCTCTTGAAAAACGCGGCTACACCTGCCACCCAAGGGTAAATTGTGACCATAGTAGAAGGAATTCTGACACGAGCATGAAAAAAATTTTGATAGAAATATATATCGGCGATTGTCTTATTTTTAGGCTTCTTCATTATCAACTTTTACATCCGTACCATATCCAACAAGCACAGTCCTTAAAAACGCCCAGATTTCACTTCTAATATTCTTTCCACTGATAACGCTGGATTCACTAAAGACGGGATTTTCAATTTCCATAATAACCACGTTTGGTCGGATGCGAATTTTCACGCTGTTTTTGAATGCCAACATCAGTAGCGTTTCAAAGTAAATAGCCATAACTATGACCAATTATTCCTGCATGTCATGATTTATTAGTAATCACTTTGCTTGAACTATAGGAAGGTGTGCCTATTATCCAGAAACTTAAACTTTAGTTATGTATGATGCGACACCATCGTATATTTCGCTTACTGTTGCAATTAATGAGAGATGGATGGAACGAGAACATCTTATTTCGTGACTTCGTAGCTCTTAACCCTTTGGGACTTCTGTGTTGCTAAGATGTGTAGGAATATGATTTTTGTACTAATCATTTTATATTTCGTAGTTGTAGATATGCTTTTGATGTTGGTGATGCAGTACTGTTAGTAATTGTGATTACTGTGTTATTGTGCGTAGGGGCTTACGAGCTCGCCAAAAATCTTGAGGGATGAGAGTAGCCTGCCAAAATATTGTAATTACTATGTTATTCCTGGGGGTGAGAATAGGCTACCAGGATTTCGTTTAATGCCTAATTCTTGGCGGGTCGGTGCCCCGGCGTGATCATTCAGCTTGTCCTGACTTGGTTGACCGAGGCGGCAGTCAATCATGAGTTGCACTTTGCAGAGTGGCCTATGGAGAGTCTGTCTCTCACTCATTTCCTTATGAGGCATGTACGGCGACTTGCGGTGGTCGTTGGACGATCACAATAACATGGAGGGACTCATTGCCAGGTGGTACGGTTTGGTTGCCCGGTACCTGTTACAGGTTAGGCACGTGAGACATCTACTAAAGACGGCCCCCGGAAGGAGAACAAACAAAGACGTTCTTGTTGTGGTACCAAAGCTGAGCTACTTACTAGTAAGTACTAGTAAGTAAGTAGTAAGTCCTGTAAGTGAGCCTGTGTCGACAACTAAGTTTTTGGCATTAAATATTAATAAAGTTTGAAACAGGGAATAGCTCATATCTCAACAACGGTTTCGGCTTGTTCTTGATCGTACAGTATCTGCCTTAACACCTCTTTTAACTTTTTTATAAGCCAATACGCCAAAGAACTGTATATTTAAAAATCAAATGTATAAATAGCAACTTATTATTGAAAAATAAATTAAACAAAACAGTATTAACATGTTGGGCTGCATAAACACTATCAAAACTATATTTTATAATCAAATGGTATTATAAGATAGCAAACAACTGCATGTATGTGCTTATGCACAACAAAGAGTATACAGGGTGTTAATGAATTGCAGGGACAAACTTCTAGGGCTTAAATTATACATGAAAACAAACATTTTTTGTTAATAAATGTATGGTCAAAAGTGTTTCCTTTCAGGGATAGAGCTTCTCAAAGATTCTTTAAGAAGCGCGTAAATGTAAGTAACTCAATTGACTACCTACGATTTGTTTTCATAACGACGGAAATTAATACAGGACAATTTCAGAAGTGGGAAAGGGGGCTTTATTTATCCTGTATTAATTCCGTCGTTATGGAAACAAGTAGTAGGTAGTAAATTGATGTAAAATGTGTGTGTAAATGTTTCTTTTCATGTATACTTTAAACCCTAGAAGTTTGTCCCTATAATTCATTAACACCCTGTATAGGGTATGTTCTTTGCTTATGTTAACAGTAAGTATACAGGGTATCCCACGATGTGAGATCACTACTTCCAATCTTTAGACCAAATTCTAATAAAAATTATGCCCTAAAGTAAACCGTTTCAAAATACAGTGTGTTAAATTATTATTTATTAACAAATTACAATTTCAGAGAAACCAAGATTTATTTTTATTTTAGTTGTTACATGACGTGAGGTCACTATTCCCTACGTGTAGGAGAGCTGAAAAAGTCGAAACCAAAGAGTGGTAATTTTCTCTAAATCGACTTATAAAGAATTTATGGCCTGTTTTAGTTAAATACTGAAGCAACCGAAACAATAAATGATATTAAGTGGTCTTTGATACAAACTGTCTACGTTACTATAAAAATGATATTATTTACTTGTATGTGAAACAGTTAAGCACCACAAAGTTGATTTTTCTGCCTGTCCTTATTCACAGTCTTGATAATATTTACTTTTACAACGCGACAGTGGCAACTGCTCGACAATATGGGTTGAGATTTTCAAATCGGCGACTACCAGACCGACATGCTTTCCAACGAGTGCACAACCACTAATGTGAACACGAAACTTTCCCGAAACCGTCGACTGAGCGTCCAATACAGCAGGTACTATGAGAAATTGATAATAATTCCAGCACCTCTGTTCGTCGTGTATCTGCACAAGTTAATGTACCACGAATGCGAGTTTGGAGAACATTAAAACGTCATGGTTTATATCCATGTCATATCCAACCTGTTCAAGCCCGCTTACCTACAGATTTCGCTAGTCGCATGAAATTTTACCGCTGGATCATTCAAAATCGAAACCGACGTAATAGAATTTTATTCACGGATGAGGCTACATTTACAAGGAATTATTGCTAACATACTCATTGGTCCATTCGTTTTTGAGAACCATTTCATCGCCAAATATTTAAATTTTCTAGAAGATCGTTTAGGAGGATCAGACATGGTATGTGGTATCAGCACGATGGTGTTCCTGCGCACTTTGCGTTTCATGTAGGACAATTTTTGAATCAGCGGTTTGAAGGACGTGTAATTGGTAGAGGAGAACAGAACCCCTGGCTCCCAAGATCTCCGGACTTAGCTTGTTTAGTGGAGCCATATGAAAGATATAGTATATCAAACACCATCAGAGGCTGTTGAAGATCTTAGAAGACGCATTTTTAACAATAAAAATAAATATTGGCTTTTCTGAAATTGTAATGATTAATAAAATAATAATTTAACAAACTGTTTTTGAAAACGGTTACTTTAGGGCATAACTTTATTAGAATTTTTTAATCATACATATTTGGTCTAAAGATTACGTACACAAGTAGTAACCTCACGTCGTGGGACAACCTGCAGAATGTCAATAGCGAAAACAATATTATCATTTCTTGTTTTAATGGCAATAGAAAATGAGCTTATGCGAATTTTACGAACTTTCTATAAATTTTTTCAAAATTAAAAGCACGTAATCATATCGTTTAAAATTGAATTTACCATTAATCTTACTACCTACAAAAAGTAAACGTTCACAAGGTCTGCATGAAGGAAAATACATTTTTAATCACAAATCCTATTTAACTTGCCCCCTTTAGAATGGCAATTATAATGCCCAATAATGTTTATGCAATTAAAATTTTCTTTAAGAATACAATTCACTTCCTTTTCATTCTTCTCCAGTGTAAACAGTCACACCAATGGTTTCGGCACCATCTCTATTGTGTATCATGTTCACGCTTATCTTTCCCGGTTTCTTTTACGCGGCTTATTAAACGTGTTATCTGCTTTTGTCTTTCGAACCTTAATTACACTTAATTTAGCAGTGTTTGTACGCTGCAAAACACACGCAATATCAGCACAGGTTACTCGAATTTTTTACGTGTAGATAAAGAGCCGGAAGATTTATCGTGGATACTTTTACAACCGTAAAGACGCCACCTAAAATCCTAAACACTTCGCGAACGTAAGTAAGAAATATAGCGGAAAGGAATTTATAAAGTTTGTATTTTATATGCGAGGTAAGTCGTCTTCGAAGTGCATTATTTGGTAATATTAAGCTAAAAGAAACTAAATAATTTCAGTGTTTCGCATATCTGTTACTAAGAAACAATATTGTTATGTGTAGTATATATTGTACCAGGTGTATTCTTAGAAAAGTTTTTAAGCTGTAATTACACGACATTTCTTGCATTAAGCATACATGTGAATCGGCAAGAAAAACATTTACGCCAATATAGCTCACAAAACAGATTTTGGTAAAAGAATCACCTAAATAATCGAATCACGCAGAATACGCGAGCTGTGAAACTCGCTGCCAATGTTACAAAATTGAAACGTGTTGCCACTACTACGAAAAAAATAAATAATAATTAACAGTAATTCATTTATTTTAAATTAATTCTAAATATTATCTTATTCTTGCAACAGTTTGGACATTATTAATAAAAATCTTGGTAATATAATGCACTACACGCCGCTTTATGTGATCACATCGGGATTCGACGTTTTTGATAACAATGTGTGCTTTTCTGTTTTCGTTTCATCGTAAGTTCTTTCACTTTCTAGCGCATTATGTTCACGTGTATTAGCGGACCATAGTTTCAATGCAGATTGCACTTGATCGTATTTCCCAGTGCAATTTCTTTTAGTGTGTAAATTGTCATTTTTCTTTTCAGACACTTCAATTTTAAGGTACGGTCTATCTAGTGCGTTTAAACGCAACAATTTACCGCAGCGATTAAACGCAGCGATGAATGGCTATGACCTGGCAGCAATTTGTGTTGCGGAGGGTGAGATTTGTATGGTATGTTGTAGAAAATGGATGTGTGGAAAGTGGCCAGTAGTTTACCTTTAGATGAAGAAGAAGAAGGGTATATGATTTTACTTAGCCTCTATAAGACGCGATACAAGGGAAGGAATATATTTTTAGACAGAAACGAAGAAGAATGTTTTGGATTGTTAGTGACACGGTATTTAGTAGATGACGCAACAACGTTTCAACAATAATTCAAATTGATTAAAGGTAAATTTTTGGAATATATGAATTGGTATCTGACTACTTATGGACTGTCCCATCAACATTTGTGCCTCATCCAATTGCGGGTTGTGAAAAGTTGGATCTGTGAGGAAGGTAAAGCCAAATGTGTCTCATTGCAGTCAGTGTTAAGTGTAGTTTGCAGATATCTTGCCATAGAATCTTTCAGATCTTTATCCTTCCAGTTCAGAATTTCCCACAACCATATCAGCAGAATCGTAGAGGGAGTTTTGACAGTTCTCGTAGAGAAGTTAGTTCCATTACATCTATCTAGGAGCTCTCCTGCAGCTTCCTCCTCTAGATATAATAATCAAGGGCCAGACACGCGTGGGAGCGTATTGTTTAAACTGCACAGGTAATTGGAGAAGCACCCAACACACTCCAAAATAATAAATGTAGTATCTCACCCAAAATTAAAAATGGGTACGGAATACATCTTAGCAAAATACTCTTTTCACAAATCCTTCGAAGTGCGGATAAACCGTGAAGAATGGGATCAAGGGGAACCACGAAACTTGCATAAAAGCTTAGTATGGTATTCAGATGGTTCACGCAAGAGCAACGGAACCGGAGCTGGTGTATTCCAGGCTGAAACCTATGCAATTCTAGCAGCAATAGAAAAGAACATTAGAAGGGGCTACAGAAACAAAACCATCCTTATTATCTCTGACAGTCCGGCAGCTCTGAAAGCACTGAATTCAAACCAGATTAAGTCAAAACTTGTCTGGAACTACCTTCGTAGTCTCCTAACACTGGCAAACTCTAACAAAGTAAAACTTGTGTGTGTACCAGGTTACAGAGGCATAGAAGGAAATGAAACAGATAAACTAGCATCTGAAACACCGTTCACAGGGCTTGTACCTGTTGTCGGTCTAACTAAGCGGACAGTGAGAGGAGCAGTTAAAGAATGAATTTTAATCAAACTTTCGGAACACTGGAGTTTCTCACCTCGACAAAAACAAAGCAAAGCTATGATGAGCAACCACCCCCACAAGCTTATCAAAACAGTGCAACAACTCAGTAGGACTCAAATTGGAGTAGTAACAGGACTTCTAACGGGAAACTGGCACTTCAGGCAACATCTCTACAACATAGGGTATTTAACGAAGATCCTATATGCAGGCTGTATGGCGAGGAAGAGGAAACAGCGTCCCATATAATAGCCAGTCTGATCAACTAACTCCTAGACCTGATAACGGAGACGGATCTACTTGATAGCGACTAGCGACAGAAGGGAATGCACAATAGGCCCAAGAAGCCGCAGTCTCAAAGGGCAGTAACAACACTCCCCGTATAAACAATCTACAATCTACTACATTTATCTGTTCCCACAAAAGAAAACTTGAAATCAACAGCAAAGGAGTTTGATAAAAAAATGAAATTTCCGAACTGCTGGCAAATACGTACGCATAATTTGTTCTAAGGAATCGGGAAGTTTGTTATTTAATTACAAATCTGACTTTTCCATTGTACTCCATGCTATTGTTGATGCGAGTTGCAGGTTCGCGTATATTGACGGTGGGGCTTGTGGGAAAGAGGGCTATAGTAGCATCTTCAAAACTCATCACACTATCAACATATACATAAAGTTCTGTTGGAAGAACGGGCAATTCCGAACACAAACACTATTTTACCACATGACATTGTTGGTGACAAGGCCTTTCAGTTAGCAGAACATATCCCAGAGATCCGGCAAAGGTAGATGTGGAAAAGAAAATATTTAATTATCGCCTGTACCGTGCAAGAAGAATTTCGGAAAACGCCTTTGGGATTCTCTGCCAATCGTTCAGTATTTACTTTGTCCTGATAGCAATAGATTCTATGTTGGCAAAATTATTTTGGTAATATTCTGCTTTTACAACTTATTGCGAGCTTCCTGTAATGCTGCCACACCAAACATCGAACAAGAAATCGATACTACGATGCCTACGGAAAATATTCTTCATTTTCGTCATACAAGTGGGAACGCATCTGTAGCAGCATTCCACAATAGATCAATCAATTTAAGAACTATTTGAATAGCAGAGCTGAAAATGTGTTATGGCAACCCAAACTTGCCACCGGAACAGACATCACATAATGTAACAAAAATAATTACTACGTTCAGTAATTTAATCAATGTTTTGTTATTGTACATTAAAAACATTACTCTAAATACTTACGCAAACATAAATTCGTATACTTATAGAATAATTAAATAATTTGAAAATGCAGTACAATAAAACAAAATGAACTTTTATTTTTATTCTGGTTCAGAAGTATTGAAGAGGGTGGCGCAGTCATATACCGATCGCAGAGCAGAATCGTGTCCTGAGTAATAATTCCACTGAGTACCTCCCGCCGATGAGGTGGAATATATAGAAGATGTAGAAAGAGTTGAAGCAGGACGTGATTCACAATTTTCAAGTTCCAGTTGTGAAATTACTTCCAAAACCTTCCTCTTGGCGCAAACGGCTAAACAAAGTGAAAACGTCATTACGGTTTCTGCCATACTTTCGAAAAATGTCTTCATCGGATGGAGCTTATCGGCTGGTGTCGTGGTAAGCGATTCCAAAATTTGTAACCTACCCGTACTTCGCTTATTGATGGTATCTAAAATTTTCTCTGTTGCTGTCTTCGGTGTTTCGCAACCTTTTCTGTTTTGTGTATCCTGTATTTCTCTGTTGGCTTCTTGTATTTCCTTGGTTGGTGTATTTTCCGACTTCTGGGTTTCTGTTGCGCCTTCATTCGTTTTCGTAAGTTTCAAATTACCATCGTTTTCCATATCACCTCCACTGTCGTCTGTGTCTTCAAAATCTTCCTCAACATTATACATGTTAAAAACTTGCGATTCCTCAAGCTGTGGTCCTGCATTCGCATGGCTAATAGTCCTAAGCAATATTAAATTAAAGAAAACTAAAGCTAAGTACGCAGTTCTACATTACTTTCTGTATCTTTCTAAGTTATCTAGAAAAACCAATGACTCCATGAGTTCCCATTTCTTAAGGCCTTTCGCCTCTGATCCTATACCTTGTTTCAGGTCTTTCTTTTTCTTCCAATATGCTTCATGCTCCTGCATCCCATCAACTTTTTTTTACCAGGATAAAGGAAACACAGCGCTTTCTATCAGTACAAATTTCAAAATAATCATGTGTGATGTATGGTCATACCACTTTTTTTGACATATTCTGCGATTGCTGTCCATGTATTATCTTTTATATTTTGGTCTTTATAATATTTGTGTTTGTCATCGAACACACACGGATGCTTCCCTATTTGTTGAATTAACACCGCGTCCTCTTCCAATGAAAATTTCAGTCTTTTTCCTTTGCTGCCATTCTTTTCGTGGTGCACAAAACTCATGCTATTCACACAAAGCACACTATTAATTTGCCCGAGATGCAATTCGATTTTCAGACGAATCCTCTAAACGCGACCAGTTGCGACTTGTCGTAACAAATAGACCAATTATATGTGAAAATTCCAGTCAACCAGCTCGTGCATTTAATCGCTGCGTTAACCGTTGCATTTAAACGCGATAGAGCGGACCTTAACATGAATTTTAAACATTATGCATAAAACTGGTTTAGAATTTTTTAATTATTCTTCTGCATTCCGCTGGTTCATTTTCGGCAACTTATGCGTCCTTACCTGGTAATTTTTTCTTTTACTCATTTTTTCGTCAACAATTACAGAAGGTTAGAATAGAACTCAGTTAGCTGCTGCCAACCGACTTACAGACTGTTAACTTATTGAGAGAGAGAGAGAGAGAGAGAGAGAGAGAGGACCGGCTTACAATATCAGATAATAAAATGCACGCAAACAAGATAATCGGTCTTGGTCGAAAACAATATTCTAAGAAAAAATGGATAACATAAACGGAAGTCATGAACACTGTAAGTGATATTTTTCCTGTGTAGTCGTATACCTCCGGTCCGTTCTTCGCGAAAATGATAACACTGTCCGTGATTCCAATAATAGACGTGCACTATATAATGAATTCAAACTTGTTAGCATCCTTCCTTTTGGCTAATCCTGAAATAACAAATTGCCGTTGAAAACTGGAACTTTCCTTCGAATAATTTCTACTGAGAGAGAAATTCGACTAAATTAAAGACTGGTTGACTGCTATTATTAAAAAGTAACATTTTTAAAGGTCAGTTTCTGAAAATTGTCAAGAAATAATTTTTATAATTTTAGTTTTTCTTTCAAAGGAGCAAATTTTACACCTTCAGAGCTGCAGCTGAGTTCAGTCCATCTTACTTTAAGGACGATGTAAAGAACTACTTTTAAAAAATGAATGAGAAGCTCCCGAGCATTCCCATTCGCGTAAAATATAGATACGTTTCGTATTTTCAATATCAACAGCTATAGTAGTACACCTAAACGATACCTTTGATGTATCCCCAATACCTTAAATAAAGAAAACACTAGCTCACTGATACTTTTATAATTATTTTTTCATTAATTATCATTATCATTACAAAATTCCATAAATTATTAAAGTTCATTGTGGCATTACCACCACGATCTATATCTTTCATAGTACGAATAACTAGGGTATTAATGACAGTGACAGTTCTTGATTTACAACAAACATTCCTTATAAGTACATGTACATTATACAGGGAAAGCCAGCTAAGTTGTCCCCCCTTAAAAGTAGTTGACGCAATCCAACATACATGTATCACAAACAACTGAGATTATTGAATGTTTTCTTGTATAAAACTGGATCATCGTTACTTTCTGTAAAGTTGATCTCTTACTGTAGCAAATAACCGTTTTACTAAAATTACTTATACTAGTAATTAACAAGAAAAGCACCCATTAATGCAATCGTACTAAAAAATAAAACTAAAAACAGCAAAAAGTAAATAGCAAATGTTTATCTAATTCAGTAAATGTTCAAAATTGCCTTCATCCCTTCGAACTTTTTCTATTTCGGTTTAAAATACGTCTTCCGACTCGAGCAAGGTGTAGCTGATGTACAAGACTGGATTACTCTATTTGGTAAATCATGCTCATTTAAAGCCGGAGTTCATTATACCATTTTTTTAATTGTACCCAAAGAAAGTCTATTTTAATGACATCGAAACTTCTAGGTGGCCATAGATGCACTGCTCCTCTTCCAATCCAATTCACTCCTCGAAACATCGTTTACAACTAGACAAGATTTAGTTATATTATCTTTTTGTAATCAACAGATTGCAAACTGAGAACTACCAATATTTCTTCCGGACTTCACAAAAAAAATTAACAAGTTGGAAAACAATAATTCACAGAGACATTTTAGCATTCTATATTTGTGTGCATACAATACTCTTGAGATCCCATAAAATTAAGTAATAATTTATTAATCTGGTAAACAGATAATCTTCTTAGCAATACCACACTGATGTAAGTCTCAATATTATCCATTTTAACCAATACAACTTGCATTTTCGATTGAAACACTACTTTTGCACAGAAAATCAGTAGTTTCAAAAATATTACCGCCATCGGTCAAATTGTAGAAATGGTAAATTAGATCAAATCGAGACCTTTAAAAAGATGCCTTTTTAAGAAACTATGCATATCTATGGAAGTTCAGCACGAAATTTTGCATTTACACACTGAAATAAGATGGTTATCCGGGGATAAAGTGCTGTACCGAGTTGCAGAACTCAGGAATGAGTTTTTGCATTTTTTCCAAAAAAATGCAGATGCTATCGTAAAATATCTTCAAAGTGATATATTAAATGTATATCTTTGGATAAATCTCATATCGGAAAAAAAACTATTCAAAAATTAATAGGGATATTGCAGTGTATGACACTTAAAGGCAAGATCAATTGCATTCACAATAAAAAAAAACCAAACCAACAAAATGTATAGTCTTTTTAGTAATGAACATGAAAATTACAACAAAAGTACGTTTAAAGAAGAAATTTATCAATATTATAATGAAAATCGATATTGTCTCCTTTCACTTAACTTTATTAAATTCTAATACCGCGTGGCCCCTCCTCTAACAGTAATTTTTGCTCTGCACCTTGCTGGCATACTCTCAATGCAATTACCAATATGTTCTTGTGGAATTTGATGACACACCGGCAATACATTCCTTAGCTGTTGCACAGTAGTAGGCCTTGGATTATAATGATCCAGCTCTCTGCAAAAGGTCCCATGCATGCTCTATGGGGTTGAGGTCTGGAGATAGCGGAGGACGAGCAAGATGGTTTATTTCCTCATCTCGAAGAATCTCTAAAACTAGCCGAGCACGATGCGGCCTTGCCTTGTCGTCAAGAAATACTAAATATTCCCGTCCAACAGCGTTGCCACGGTTCAGAACATGGTCCACAATGATCTCTTGGGTGTACCATTGGCTCATCAGTGTACCATTAAAGATATGGAAGTCAGTACGCCACCCTAAAAAAATTATAGCCCATACCATAAACCCACCACCACCAAAGACATTGACTGGTTGGGTATCGTTGCTGAGACAATATCTGCACCGAAAACAGTATATCATCCCACGGTGTCGCTTTTTGAAGTCTACGTCTTGACCATTCCACCCGGTGTCTTCGTTGAGCCACAGTTCTTGCAGGACATCTCAGGGGGCGGTATGAAGTAGGTCCTACTTCAAACAATAGATTTCTCACAGTTTTATCGGAGACTCGATTTCCTGTGGCATTCTGGAGCACTAGCTGTAGATGTCGAGCAGTTGAAAAGGGGTGCATTCTTGCATTAATTACCAGAAGTCGATCCTCACGAGGTGTTGTGATGGGAAAAGATCCACCTCCAATGCCTTATGCAGTCGTACCTGTTTCTCTAAGGCGCGAAAGGGCAAGTGAAATTACGCTCTGCGTGGTTTCTCACATATCAGCAATATTGACCTAGCGATCTCCTCTTTGGTGCATAGCAACGGTTAAGTTTCGTTGTTCTATTGTTAAATGGTTTCTCTGCATTGTTGTTTATTATTAAGAACACAAATCTAACACACGAAGAAAAAACAATGAACAAAAAAGATCTTAAGAAGAAAGAAAAGATTAAACAATAAAACACACAAATTCGACTTGACACTAATATAGTTAAACAATTGCAATTGGATTTTTTGTTTTTTAACATCAAACATCGCCGCGTGCTCTAATTATCAATAATAGCCGGCCATTAGCCGCCAAATACAAACATATATGTTTATATTACAATATCCCAATTCATTTTTGAGTAGTTTAATACAGTAGATATGTTTTCTTCGCTTCATAACAACCATGTCAACGGAATTACTTTCGTTATAACAGAACTTAAGTTATTGGAAAAGAAGATTGCAAATTACTTCTCTTCCTTAAATATGGAAAATTATTACAGTTAAAACTCCGAGTTGCGACTTTTCGTTAAAAGAAGAATTGGTTGCCATGTCAACGGATCGTACTCTACAAATGAAATTTTCTGAAATAAATCTTGAGGAATTTTGGAGATCTATCCAAGCTGAATACTAAGCTCCCTCCACAAGCACACTGAAAATATTGCTACAGTTTTCAACATCATATTTGTATGAGCTCGGTGTCTCAAAGTGAACCAATATAAAAACTAAAAAAGTGGACGCGACTGCCTCCCTGGACTTTCCCATACTGGAAACTGTTCATATCATCTTTATTCAACAGTAGAGTTATTTTCCTGAAAACGGTTGTTCAAGCGCTATCCTAAAACCTTGCCTCGTAACGAATAGACTTACAAGGCTTGTAAGAAGTCCCGCCAAATATCTGCGGTGCCCCTTAATTTCCTTTTAATATGCAACCAGGCATACTTCATTCT
>JABXWE010018670.1:0-12797 GCA_014611495.1 Limonius californicus
TGTTTATCTATTACCCTAACAACCCTCTCATTTATGATATTTATCCTATTGGAGTTCACTCTCTTATCACGTGTTATGCGTTCACGTTCTTACTACGAATCTAATGATTCCAATGCCACCTCCAATAAGACAAACATTTTACAAATTTATAAATACATAAATGCCTAGTAAAGAGCTGCATAAATAAAGTATGCTCTTATACTTGCATGCTGTGCAGCGATGGTACCTCCATGGCCTGCTCATATATTTATCATAACAATATATATATGTATATATATTGGAAAGCTAATTCCCTCATTTGTACACAAGTTAAACCGTAAGACATCTTCGAAGCAGTTTTGATATATTGAGCAAGCAGCAATTCATCTGTAGAAAATATTCTTCTATTGCCTATATTCGGCTTGTATTCACATTGTTGCTGTTAAACTTTGGCTTGTTGAACCAAGCGTGCTAGCAAAGATTTAGCAATTCCAAAAGACTTGGCAGTGAACGTAATCGATTGTCCATTATTAATAATTTCCATAACAGCATTATTAATTTCCAATGAATCTTTTCGAATTCTCTTGGATATGTTTAATACCTTCACATTCCATTATCTGTAAGAAAAAAGTATGAAACCATCATTAAGCATTAAAGGTGTCAGACAGGGCGATGTAATATCCCCAAAACTATTCCTAATCACTCTAGAGAACGTCTTCAAAAACCTAACATGGGAGACAAAATGTATCCTAATAGAAGGACAAAGATTGAACCACCTATGCTTTGCGGACGATATCATAGTAATAGCCCAAAGCCGGGATGAATTGCAGACAATGCTAAACGAACTCCAGAAAGAATCCGAAAAGATAGGGCTAGGAATGAACATAGATAAGACAAAGTCTGCACAAACGACAAAAATAACCAAGAAGATGTAATAGTAGCGGATAAAATTATAGAAAGAATGGAAAACTACATATATCTGGGACAACTAGTGACATTAACAGGAGAAAATCAAACATCAGAAACGCAAAGAAGAATAAAGCTAACCTGGGCAGCGTATGGGAAAGTCAAAGATATCATGACAGCGAACATCCCATTGCACTTAAAAACAAAAATCTATAATGAATGCATACTACCAGTGACGACATATGCATGTGAGACTTGGACCTTCACCAAGAAAACCATAAATAAGTTACGCGTACACCAACGTGCAATCGAGCACCGAATATTAAATATATCCCTCAGGGATCATAAAACTAACGTGTGGATAAGACAGAAGACAAAGGTGGAAGATATTATCCAAAGAATAACGACACTTAAATGGAATTGGGCGGGGCACGCCGCAAGGAATCAAGATGGATGGTGCACCAAAGTCGTCAAATGGCGACCCTGGGGAGAACATCGGAACAGAGGCAGACCCTTTCAACGTTGGGCAGATAACATCAAAAAGCAGGCAGGGTTGTTATGGTATAGAACAGCAGAAGACCGACACAAATGGCGTAATATGAGAGAGGCTTCTACTCGAAAATGGGTAGAAGAAGGCTTATGAAGAAGAGAAGAAGAGAAGCATTAAAAACCACCAGTAACAATAAAAAAATAATGAATGGGACATGCCCCTTTCATTACATGCCTCACTTTATTCTAAATTATATAAAATACAAAGATACCTACCTGATTTTCAGATTATTTGTTAAATTGAATTGAACACAAAACTAATCTACACGCTGGAGCACAAAAATTACAAAATTAAATTCACCAAGTTTGGTATAAC
The DNA here is from genome assembly GCA_014611495.1 of Limonius californicus. NCBI lineage: Eukaryota > Metazoa > Arthropoda > Insecta > Coleoptera > Elateridae > Limonius > Limonius californicus. Next base: position 1,751 of record JABXWE010018670.1, read on the forward strand.
AGCAATAAAATAAAATATTTCCCAATCCACTTTTAACAGGTAAAAAGACACAGAATAGAATTCCTATGTCGGCCAAACTTTAACCTGTAGGTTAAAGTTTGGCCGACATAGTCTGTTCGATAAAACAGAATATAGTTCTTACGCTCAGCATTTTTCAGTTTCGGATTAGCGCTTTATTTTCACAACACGAACTGAACGCATTTCTGTCTTTGTTAGTTGTTTGCAGATTCATATTTCCGACAAAGACGTATGTCCTAGTGACATCTGCAAACGAAACAAGACCAACACTGTACGTGTGACTTATTCTGTCGGCTGACGCGTTTAGTAGAAAGAAACAGAGATACATGGAGAATGTCGCGCAGATACAGGCAAATGTCACTACTTAAATATCTTTCCAGCAGTACTTAAAATGTTTTAGAGGTTGAATGGATGATGGTGAATTTCTATTATCTATATATTTTTTTAAAAAAGCCCTTCGAATGACATTACACTAGCTTTTTCACATAGTGCTGTACGGTTGCAATCTTTCTTGAATTTAAAATCAATACATTATAAGAGTTTCCTAATCGTTGATGTTGCAGCAATCAGAATTTGTTTGTCTTTCAAATTTTGTTGTGCTGTTCTTAAAGTGACTGGTTTTTTTTTCAATGTACCTTCTGTACACTACATCTCTAACTGTCATTTTTAATATTTCGGGCATATCTTCAGTTTTTAACTTTTTTTCTGGAGCTGTGCACTTTTTTTTATTAATGGCAGGTTGTCTTTCCTTTGCTGCACTATTTTCCGCTACAACGTCGCGTAATGGGCCAAAATGTTTTTTTTTTCGCACGTAAAATAATCGAATAGATTTAACACAAACTGTTGACACTGCGTATTCAAGAAATTTGCGGACATTTCTAACAGCGTTTTCTTTTTAGAATAGCTACCACCAACTAACATCCAATGTTGAACTGGCTGTTTACAACAATAGTGCTACGAACATTAGTGCAAAATTTGGGACTTGTAAAAGAATAGCATTTAAGTTAGGTAGAAAGTACCATTGGTGTGCAATTAGGCCAAACTGTGATTTTGTCGACCCTCAACAGTTTTCACACATCTGGTTGACATAATTTTAACCGGATCTGGGACGCTGTTGACAAATGCTCCGACATTGTCGTCGAAATATTTCCCAGCGAAAACAAAGGTTCCCCAAGTGTATAAAATAAAATATTGCCGTACAAACCTCAATACATTTTAAATACTGCTGGAAACAGATTTAAGTTGTGACGTTTGGCTGCATCTGCGCGACATTCTTCAAGTATCTCTGTTTCTTTCTACTAAACGTGTCAGCCGACAGAATACGTCACAGTGTTGGTCTTGTTTCGTTCGCAGATGTCACTACGACATACGTCTTTGTCGGATGAATCTGCGAGCAACTAATAAAGACAGAAATGCGTTCAGTTTGTGCTGTGCAAATAAAGCGCTAATCCGAAACTGAAAAATGCCCAGCGTAATAACTATACTAATGACTGCAATAATAGTCTGTAATTTGTAAAATTGAGTATTTACAACTATAGATGTCGCTTTTATAGTGCATGTTCGCGCATGTCCTTTTCATACCGCTTCCCCCTACTTTATAGAATTATTATACAGCATCATGATTCATATAATCAACCACTGCAAATATTTGACCAACCTAAATAAATTACACTAAAGCAGCGTACTTTTGACATGTTACTACATATTTTCTAGATCTTACAGTAATAATTGTTTTAAATAACATTTACATAGCTGTATTTTTATAAATTGACAATTTATTTAGTTAAAGATCTCGAGTTTTATAGCACTAGCATTAGGGTTTGTCATATTAAGTATCAATTTGAAATAAATATGCTGTTAGGATTCGAGTACTTTTCGTTTATACGCTTTATACAACTAAAGAACTAGAGGGATGCGTGCAGAAGGTTTAAAAACATATTTGTAGTAAAATCTATTAACTTTAATTTTGTCCATAAATTATGTTTAGTGTAGTGTGAATTGGTTAAAAGTATATTGGTTTCATACAAAAGGGTTTCTTATAGGGTCATATGAGAGGCTTCATAAAAACTGTTAAACATAATTTGTTAAAAAAAATTACCCCTCGGAGGTTGCTTCGCATCTTACGCTAATATTCAACATTTATATACAATTCACAAACTACAGGCTCTAGTATTATTATTAGTATTATAATAAAATAAACATTATCAGCATTATTTTGAAATTTTTTTCTATTATGAACCCAATCATCAACATTAACTTTTCACAATGAATAAATAATTTGTAAACTTTTATCTCCATTATATTAAACTCTTAAATGTATTTTCTATTTAAAAAAAAGCTTTCTTAAATTAGGTTCTAAATACTACCAGTCAAAAGGTACAAAATCGCCTTATTAGCCTATTAGGGGGTACATAATATATAAATAAGAAAATAATGTAATTGCTTAATTATCCAATTTCCAATTAAGGATTCTTAAAAATTCATTCTCGGATATTTCAGTCATCTTTGCTGCCTCTAGGAGTACCTACAACAATTCCATTCTTAATATCAACATTACAACTAACCCAGATTCTAACAAATGTGCACCTTCTGCCTCTTAAGATTATCAATCTGCTGTAATTGTTTTTTAAATGCAGATATCAGCTCCATTTTATGTTTTTCTAAACGCTTCACAGTAGTTGAAAAAACCATCATTTCCTTTCTGTAACTGTCCTTAAAATCCTATAATTATCTTTTTTGATAAAAATTAAGCTCAATATAGGTTCATAAAATAAAAAAATTCAAACCCGACGTTACCTTCTCCTCTTGTTTTGCAACTTTCAAGGCTGTTTTCATTTTTTGATTCTCTTCTAGAGCTCTGTTTAACCTAATTTCATGTCCAGATGTATTTAAATTGAAACTCTTCAAGTCTTTCTTGAGCTGTGCCATTTCTTTTTTAAGGGATACATTTTCACTCTCTTTCGACTGTCATTTTGAATTTAGAGTTGTAATCTAAAACAAGCGCTTAAAAATATTTATCAAAAGTCTCCTTATACAAACCTGATTTCCTAATTTGCTCATGGCTGTTTTGTTTGTGTTGTATGCTTGGAACCATTTATCTTTTTCATCTGCTATGTTTATGTTTTCTTTTTTTTTTCAGTATTAGTAAAGTGTTCAGATCTCATTTGGCTAATTGTCATTACCTAATTTTTGTAATCCTGCTGCAACTGATTGTACTCATTTTGCATTGCCTTAATTTTGGCCCTGTAGAAATGGGTCATGCCTTTCAACGCCCATTTGGTCGACACTGTCCGGAACACAAATGAGACTTAATTTATCATCATCGCGCAATTTTTCCCAGTTTTCATTTGTAACCACCTTAAGGTGAGTGCTTCTTTTTGGCATGAAGAAATGATCTTTAGCTTCATCAAAGTTACCTACCGCTTCATTGGATCTTCTCCCTATTAAATTCAAGTAATTAAACAGGATTATTTAGAGCTGCTGCAAATAAAATAAGGATAGCCGCAATGATCGCCAACATCCGGAACGGATAGGCACCAGAAGAAGAAGAAGAATCAAACTGTTTCATTTTGCGATGAGTCTTTCAGTAGGTTATCTTGCTTTTTCTGCAAAAGTAGTTTGTCAATTGGAAGGCCTACAAAACCCTTTATTATTTATTTACCTAAACAACGAATTTATAATGATGAAAGTTCAGTCTTATAGAATCACTTAAATCGCATAATACTTCCTAATCGCTTAGCTTAAACATTTCGGTCTTCGATTTTAAGCCTTATTTATTGAACATTTACTGAGAATTTGGTACTGACTTTCCTCTTATGTAGTCTATGGCGACCTGTGCGAATCTAAATGTACCGAAAACGGAAAGGAGTTTGCGGATATTTTTATTTAAAGCAGGAAGCTTTAAATTTTCAAAATTTGTGTTGTTAACTGCAACAGAGGCATTTGTTTCTTTTTGGAGTAGTGGAACTGGTATTCGAGATAGAAGTCTAAGTTAATATGTAAATTGTAGGTAGGTATCTATCGCTTGTCCAGTACCCAACATTTTATTGAATAAAACCGCAAATATTTTTAAATCGAAATTTTATTAAATATTAGTTCTACCGCGCTCTACCCAGGATGGTTGCAAGGTTGCAAGGTTACACTGTTCTTGTTTTTTAGCTATGACATTTGTCAAAACAAGAGAGAAGACTGTTGCGGAAGCGACGGCGGCTAAAACCGGCAAGGGGCGGTGTTATTTATGCCCATATAAGGAAGATAAAAAGCCACTAAATACATGTCTTCGTTGCGACAATTGGACTTGCAAGAATTATCAAAGAGTAGTATGTGTAGTTTGTGCACCTAAAAATGATTCCGGCTGAAGTTTATCCTTATGTAATATTTTGTTCAATTTTTATGTAAATTTTCCAATAAAAATTTGATTTTTTCGAGTTAATTATTTGTCTAGATACTTGATACAACAAAAATATTTAAGAAAAGCTATCATCGTAAACGAACATCCAGCTTTCTATATGGGGTACTTAGATACCCCGCGCGAGTACTAACGTAACATTTTTCCGCGCGAGTAGCGGAAGGTTAAAGCAAAAATACACTGATAGCAGTGAAAATTGCTGATTTTAAAGGTATTTCTGGCCACACCATATAGATTGACAAAAACCGACGAGAGCAATGAAAATTGCTGGTTTTAAAAGTATCTCTGGTAAAACACTTTAAGCTACATATAGATAAAACTGGCGGGATCTTTATGTGACCGACAGAACAATAAACTAGGTACAAATTTTTAAAATTGGCGCCATCCCTTAATTCTTCTTCCTCTTCGTGACTGGTCGGCTCCTATCTGCAAATTACTGTATGCTTCGAACGCTCAAGGTTTGAAATTTTAAATTCAGTTTATGTTCACTTCAATTACGAATCGGTAAGGTGTTGCTCGCTTGACGTTACCAGCAAATCTGCAAGAGAAGCGTTCGTTGCTATCTTTGATAATAACTATTGTGTTTTCATCTACAGTTAACGAACAGTACTATATGTCAACCATGGATGGAGAAATGTAAGTGTTTATGTAAAGTTTCAAGTAATATGTTAACATTTTACACAAAATGAACTACAGCAAAATCATTAAAATCAATGGTAGGAGCCCACTAATTGTAATGCCTTATTACTCGAAATTCGGAACGTTATTAGTTTTCAAAAAACAATTATTAAGTGTAAGATATTTTATGATTAGATAGTACACCAGTTGTCCTTTAAATGCTTGTGCCTGACAGGTGTTTGTACCTAATATATACTTTTGATAATTCATAGTATCTGCTTGTTGCACATTCTACATTATCTTGGAAAAGTTTTACAAATGTGTCTTTTCAATAAAATTCGATTTGAATATTTGTTAGGTTTTTATTCGGTCAAAATTATATTAAATATCTAATAAACCAGAAGTTGTTAATTTGGAGATTTTAATAAATAATATACCTAAGAACACGTTTCGATATAATTTTTTTTCGTTATAATACCTAGTCACTAGCTTACTATATGATTGTTTGTACATGTCTCAGCATATATATCTGTATTACTGTCTAAAATAGTAAAAAAAGTTTAAATTGAAAAATTAATGAACACTAGAAGTTTGTTAAGGTGGTCGTTTTAGAAAAATAACTGGCATAAAAATGAGAGCAAACTGAAACTCTTTTTTAAATGTAACATATATAATGTATCTTATAGCACTCCTAACACAGAAATCTTGGAAATGTTATGAGATAGGAGGTCGGTTAAGTGGTATAGAAATTGACTGCTTAGTTTCTTCTTCTTGAAGTACCTTGACCGTTATCGATCATTGGTTATTATGCTGGCTACCTTATTCACTATCATAGTCTTATTAACCGCTGCTCAGAACAACTGGGTTGTGGTTTTTGCTTAGTTTAGTTTAGTCTTCCCCAAAATATGAGGATTAGTTTGCATGTGGTTAATTTCATTAAAAAAACTTTAAAGGAAAATGTTGTAGATACTTATTAGTTATTACATAACAGTTTGACTATGTCTTACCAATATTTTATGATGTTTAGCAATCCACTGCCATACCCATGGGCCAAAGAAATGATGGAAACGGTCATGCAAACAACCCGTGATAATGTATTCAGTGGTGATTAAAATGGGCATGGATCCAGAGAGTCGGAACCAGTGGACAACCATCTTAAAGGACCGAATACAAAAGTAAGTAACTTGTTAGAAAAAGAAAAATTCTGATGATAGTAATAATAAAATTATATGTAATTTAGTATCAGCTACAATTAAATTACAATGTAAATCTTAACTTCAAAGTCTTCTTATTTTATTGTTCATATCGAGTTTATACAGTAAATTGAAAAATTACCATTTAAATGTTGGAAATACGTAAAACACTTTTAAAAAACTTACATCTATTAGTGTTTCAAAAACATGCAAGCTTTTGAGCTTCCCATTTCATAGGTAATGGTAAAATAAGGGTATTGTTATTCGATATTACTTCCACCTTAAAAAATTATTGCTTGTTCATTTCTGTTCCTACCAACTAGAATTTAAAAATACTTAGCTTCATTTTCCAACCACAATACAGTTACAATGTTCAGTGAACTGCATCATAAAATTTGACCTCATTAGGGAGTTTATAATTTACTTTTGCAATTATTGTCTCTTAGAAACATTCTACAATAGCTACCTATATAACTATTATATTCAATTTCAATTAAGTGCTTTAATCGAAACTTTCCTTATAAAGATAAATTATTTTTTAAAGGCTGTATATTGTGGAATTTTATAGATATGCACGACAACTGGAAGAAAAGCGTGCAGAAATTGCATTGCTTAACAAAACAACTAGAACTATGTCAAGCCCTTGGTAGAACACCAAAAACTATTCCAGAATCTCCCTTACCAACACCAGACTTTATGCAAGAATTCCAAGAATATCTGGAGACTCTGGAATCAGAAAAATTTACACGCGAAGAACAATTTCTAGACATGAAAGGCTCCGTCATAGAAATTGTAGAGGAACTACAACATAAACCGACGTCAGACTTCGAGACATTACCGATTTCTTTGGACCACTCTTCGTTTTTAGTTACCGAGGAAAATATGAAAAAATTAAATAATTTTTATCAATCCCTTAAAGAGCAGCTGGAAAATATTAAGGAAAAAATCACCCCTTTAAGGGAAAGGGTTAAATTTTTATGGGAGCTATGAGCAGAGGATTTGAGACATTATGATGCCTTTTCAAGACAGACCAAACGAAACAATGTAAATACTCTAGAAGCCTTAAGGAAGGAAGTGAAAAGATGTGAAGATCTCAAAAAGGCTAATGTTGAGGTTAGTGTACCAATTTACATCTTATAGCCATTACTAATTTGTAATCTGTTGTTAGGTATTTGTAAAGCGTCTGCGCGAACAGTTGGTTAGCCTGTGGAACAAATGCCATTTTGCTGATCAATATCGAGATGTTGAATTTTTCATGACAGATGTATATTCTGAAGATCTATTAACACTGCATCGCATGGAAATTCCAAAACTGAAACAATACTACGATCAAAATAGGTAAATAATAAAAAAGTGTCTTATCTTATTTAATATTATTTACAGGTCTATAATATATTTATAACAAATATTATTGTGCATAAATCAACTTATTTATCATGGAACAATCCTCTTTTATCAATACATATTGCTTTGTTCTTAACTCCCTTTATCTTCCTTTTTTATAATAAATTCTATTATTGTTATTCCAATACAGCATTTGGCTTCATTAAAGTAAACCTATTTTTCTACAACTTATTTTTTCTTCATTTATTGTTAAACCTCTGACTTCAGCTTCTCTTATAAGTTTCAGTACCTTTTGTTCTAGGTTTCTTTTGTCCCTTGTTATAAGCGTTAAGTCGTCAGCGTACCCAATTATTTGTGTAGAGCTGTGCGTTATCGCTTTATTTCCCCACTTTGCTATGGCTCCTTCTAGTGCTGTAGAGTGGCTGAAAGTCCGTCTCCTTGTCTCACTCCCACTTCAATATTAATTTCGTTTGTGTTGCCTTCATTTGTAGTTATTTTTGCTGTAGTATTCGCCGTTGTCATTCTTGCTTGTCCAATTAGCTTTCCTAGTATTTGCATGTTCTTTATTTCTCTCAATAGTTGCTGTTTATTAATGCAGTCGAACGCTTGTTTGAAGTTTAAATATTCTTGTTAGCAGCTCCTCTCCCCCATTAATTATTAGTTCGTTATTTATCTCGTCTGGCCCTGCGGCTTTCATTAATTTTTGCAATATTATTATTATTAAAGGCTATACATCCCCGTAAAATTTGAAGCCGCCCCTAGGGGCTCTTTTGACTGTTTCAGTATTGGGGTGCGTCACTCCACTCCACTACACTACACTACACTATAACACTACTTCACTACACTTCTGCTCTCTTTTTTTCCTTTCTTCTCTTATAAGTTGATGTATCTTGCTGCTTCTCTCACAATTTTTTTCCATTCTCTTCTGTTTCTCATTTGCTTTCACCATCCTGTGACTCTCATTCTTTTTAAGTCTTCCACTACTTGTTCTTCCCAGCGTAATTTTGGCCTCCCCCTTGGTCTCGTTTATGGCTTCCACTTTGTCATCTTTTTCTCTACTTTCTCCTCACTCATCCGATTTATATGTCCGTACTACCTTATTCTTTTGGATTTTATAACTCTGACTATATTCTCGTTTCCTATTGTTTCCTCCACCTCTCTATTCGTTAGTCTCCAATAGTGTTCTTCGTTTATCTTCTTTCCTCCAAATATCATTCTTATTATTTTCTTCTCAAAAACCTTCAGCTTCTCTTCGTCACTTTCTGTGAGGCACATATTTTCTGCCGCATACGTCACCACCGGTCTTATAACTATTCTGCATACTTTTAATTTCGTCTTCTTACTTATCTTATCTGCATTGTAGGTAATTAACAGAAGAAGAGTGAAGAAGAAGAAGACTTATCTTTTTGTTATTCACTATCATTTTGTGTCCGTAGTATGCTTTATAGCCCGACTGTATATTCTGTTCTATCTCTTCCCTTCCGCTGTTCTTTCTATTTATTATTGTCCCTAAGTATTTATAATTTTCTACTTCTTCTATATTATAGTTTCGTATTGTTATTACTCTGTTGTTAACTCGTTCCTTTTTTCTTGTAATTTTCATGTACTTGGTTTTCTCTTGGTTTATTTCTAAACCTCTTTCTTTTGCTTCTTTACTTATCATCTCCATTGCGTCTTCCAAACTTTTCCTATCCCTTGCTATCAATGCTATGTCATCGGCACATGCTACCACTTGTATCGATTTCTCTATTATTGTTCCTTTAATTTCGCATTCTTTCATTATTCCTTCTATTGCAATATTAAACAGTGTTGCCGATAATCCATCTCCCTGCCGTACTCCTTCATATATTTCCATTTTTTCTGTTAATCCTTCATGTGTTAGTACTTCTGCTTTCGATCTTTCCATAGTCATGTTTATTAATCTTATCATTTTTTGAGGTATCCCCATTTTCCCCGCATCTCTTTTAATCAATCCTCTTTTAACTGTATCGAATGCCTGCCTGTAGTCTATAAATAGTATTTCCACCTCTATGTCTTGTTCATAGCACTTTTCTACTATTTGTTTCAGAGTATGGGTTGCATCTATTGTTGACCGCCCTTGTCTGAATCCATTCTGGTACTCTCCTATTCTTTTCTCTGTAAACTTATTTAACTTTTTTAATATTAATGTTGTTAGTATCTTCTTCTTCTTCGTCTGTGTATAGGTCAATAGCCTGTTAAGTGCCTACAATGAGTAGGTTCTGTGAGCCGTCTTTTCATGTATGCCGGGCAGGAGACTAGCCTAACCTGTCGAACAGAGAAGAGAAGTTTCACTGTAAGGTTTACGATTGTCAAAGATGTTTGTATGACAACCGGCACCGACAGTTTTACGTACCCTCCGAAGCACGACCGGTTGCATATGTCACTATATTGGTCCACCCATCCAAGTACTGACCACCGCGGATTGTGCTAGACTACGAATACAGTTCGACCGGTGGCCGCAGCGCTCCGCTATGCAACCTATTGTTAGCATCTTATACATTAAATTCAGTAGGGTTATCCTTCTATAATTTTCGCAAAGCATTAAGTCTCCTTTCTTTGGTATTGGTATTATAATTCCGGACCTCCACTCCTCGGGCATTTCCTCATTCCTCCATATTTGCTTCATTAATTCGTAGATCCTTTTTTTGACTTCCTCTCCTCCTTCCTTCAGCATTTCGCCGCGTATGCTGTCTGGTCCTGCTGCTTTTCTTTTTCTCAAATTTTTTGTACCTCGCCAACTTCTTTTTCAGGTGGTTCTTCTACTTCTACTTCTCCTTCCTCTTCTTCTTCGCCACTCCTCTCTTCGTCTTCTTCCTTCTTTGTGGCTTCTTTCATATATCTTACCCATTCTTTCTTGTCTATATTAACCGTTGTTTTTCTTCTCTTTTTTTGTTTTCTAATTTCCTGGTATAACCTTGTGTTATTTTTGCTATATTTTTCTATCTCGTTCATCATGTCATCAATCCATTCCTGTTTTTTGTTTCTTATTACTCTTGCTGCTTCTTTCCTTATTTGTTTGTATTCTTCATAGTCATTTTTTCTGTTTGTTCTTATCCATTTTAGCCTCTTCTCTTTTTTCCGTTTTATTAGTATTTCACATTGCCCGTCAAACCAATCTTTTCTGTATTGTCTCCTTCGACCTATTACTTTTTCTGCTGATTCTGTTCCATTTTCTTTTAGACTTCTTTCCTGTCTGTTCTTTACTACTCTCAGTTTTACTTTCGCTATTACCAATTGGTAGTCCGTATCTACACTTGTCCCTCTATAGGTTCTTACATCTTGTATCATTTTTTGCTCCTTCTTTTTACTTTCCCATACCTTATAGGTATAGGGTAAGTATTGAAATCATGAAAATTTTCGAAATCGAGATTTTAACGGATATATCCGTTTTGGGTCTCTAGGAACCCAAAAAAGTGGTTTTTAAAAAATGTCTGTCTGTGGGTGG
>JABXWE010018672.1:0-14599 GCA_014611495.1 Limonius californicus
CAAACAGGCAACCAGATAATAAAAAATTCGTACCTTCACACGAGTATTCCTTCTTTTCCATTTGAAGTTTATTTTAAGGCTGAAGCCGAAGGTTAGTATTAGGCAAAAAATGAAACATCACTTTTTTGTCGTACATTGTTAAAAGAGTTTAAGAAGAATAAAAAAGAATAAAAAACTTTAGTGTTTTTATTGCTTTAATATGATTTTTCCACGTGGCTAATTCATGAATATTACTCGTAGTTATTGCATTACGGCGCACTGCAATGTTATTTATTTTTTTACTCGAAAATGATGCGTTCTACGAAAAAAAGTCAAGAGACCTTTTTTCTTCCAAATCGAACAGGCACTTCAAAAAAGAAAAAATATTGAAAAAGAACAGTGGCGTATCTCGTTTTTCCTTCCAAATTTATAAGCGATTAGCCTGCCCGCACGCCACTGGTTAAACTAAAGCTACTATTTTTACCGTAAAACACACACCGTTGCTGACTCTCAAATCCTGCAAAATTTAATTAAAATGTCTCAATTGGTTTTGGAACTATTAAAAAAATTGTAATTTTTAAGTGAAACTTTCACACCCTGTATTTCCGTAACGAAGCATTTTTGAGACATAGTTTATATAGCAAAGTTACCTTTATTTTAGCGGCAGAACACGCTCCCGAAGTTATGTACCGTACTTAGGAAACACCCTGTATATTAACACGAAGATATAAATTTCCTCTGTCTCAATCACTATTGATATTTTATCTTAATCTATATCTACCAGATCTTGCGGTAAATTTATACATTTGGGATAGCAGACTTATAGGTGTATAGTTACTGAATTTTGTTATATCACCCTCTTTGTGGATAATGATGACCTCGGCTTCGATCCAGGGTTTTGGGATTTGACCCGTATCTAGGCAGCTGTTAAAAATCTCTCTAAGTTCTTTAATTAGTTTCGGCTATCCGTGTTTTAATATTTCGGCTATTATGCCATTTGGTCCGGCAGCTTTATTGTTCTTGATCTTACCGAGGGCGTTGTAGATTTCGTAAGTGATAATGTCGGGGAGCCCCTTCAGAGCCCACACTCCATATTTTTACTTGTTGCTCCTGAATTTTGTTTTCGTTTAGGTGGACTTTGTTTGTATATAGATCTGTATAATATGTTACTACTTCTCTAAGTATTTCTGTTCTGTCGGTTAGTTCTTGGTTGTTTTTATCTTTACCTAAGTGAAATAATTTCTTTTATACCATTAAATAATTAAAATGCATTGAAGGTCAGATATTATTACGCCCAAGATACTAGACTTTCTCATAAATTGTCAGATGTAGAGTTCTACCACATATTTCTAAGCTTCGCGACTTTAGTAATTACTTATAAATCGCAACTGTTATGTCATGGCATTTTGTATCAGTTTTGATTTCTGAAATTAAATATCAAAGTGTGAGAGCAAAGGAACCTCCTACATGATATTGTATTGATCGCAAAGTCACGTGTGGTAACTATTATTTCAGTAAATAGGCCCGCTTGTGAAGGCTTGCGTCCACTTTTATTTTAATACACAAAAACTAAACCGTGATTTGTTACCTATAATTGGAGGATGAAATATGATCTACAGCTTATTGATTATAACAGGTACGCTGCGGGCTATTTTGAAATAAACCATAAATTTACTACGAGAACGTGTATCTCTTTCTTATTTAACCGACGGTTTATCTCTTACCAGTTCCGAAATTCTAACGATTACTTTTGAATTTGGAAAAAATTTTCAGTTTAGGGTTTGATTTATGGAAAAGTGCAAGGGAAGCATTTCGCTCAATATTTTATTCAAATTCTTATTATCAATTAATATTTTAGGATTTATAAGATTTTGTGACCCACAAGAAGGTGTTAGCGACCCATTAAGGAAGAAGAACAATTTTCCCCTAGAAACATGATTGTTATTTGAAATATAAGTTAGTTTTGAGAGTTGGAAAACCAGGAAAGAGGTTGTTCCTGAAAGTAATTTTTACGTAGTTGAAAAATGGTTGTCTGTCGCGGTTTTATAGAGAATGATACTTTTGGCGTGGAAGCTAAAAGCGTTATGTAATTTAGCAGGCTGTTATATAAAACGAAACTTTGCCTGCGATCGTCCTGTACCTGGCTGCTACCAATTGTGCGCAACAAAACAAAAATTTTCAAGGTAATCAATACTTGAAAATTAGGGCGTATCAAATAGGTCATTAGAACCTATTTATTTCGCTAAATTGTGAATTCAGCATGCATATGGCAGCGTTATTATCACAACAATCTCGAATCCTGTCGGAAACATCAAAGTAGTGCTAGTTCCAGTCTCTGCCCATTAGCGGAGCTTTTGCAGAGATAATCAGCAACGAGAGCTTAGCCCATTCGTGCCTCTTTTAAGTGCATTATATTCAAATTGCAATACTGGAAACTTTTGCTTTCGCCGACTCAATTTGAATTTTTATTCGAAACTACGCCATGTGAAATGAAATTCTGTAATTCTCCCTCTGTGTGTGTGTGTGCTGTGGCTTGATTACAGTCTGAAACACACGTTTCCAGCGCCGACTCAAACTTGTTCTCAACTGCTGCTCATTAATCGCGAGCAGAAGCGGAATAAATGAAATCGGTGATAACTACCACATCTCGTACCTTTTACACTAAATCGCGACGCCTTCCAGCAAGCGTTGCTAGGATAATAAACAAAAGGAAGATTAAAAAAGCTCATGCGAGCAGATGCGGAATTAAGGGAACGTGGAGCACGTTAAAATCCCTTTGCGGAATTCCAGAAGGGAAGGTAAACTGACTCCACACTTTCCTGATGTGTCCTTGCGTTTGAAACTGCTTTGGGAGCTATTCGAGGGAATTAGCACGGCTACGAAGCTAATTTCAGGGATGGATGTTAATTCAAGAAAATAATTTTTTATTTCGTTTTAGCACCTCCAGAACAGCAGATTTACAGTTTATGGTAGATCAATTAAAATTACTCAAACCAACAAGTATTTTACGAAAAATTTCTGTTTTATTTATTTATTGTAGGATTGTTTCTGCAAACTTAAATATTTCACTTCCCATTCCTGTATAGTCTAATCATGTTTTCGTATAATACCAATCTTTAACGTTAAAATATTAATATATGATACCTTCAAGGCTACGTTGTTTCCAAAATGTGGACAATAATTTTTCGTTTCAGCCTAATGGTAATTTTGCGACATAATCGAAGTTTCACAGCCGATCATAGTTAATCCCCACTTCACACTGAGCCCAATTTAAATACAACTAACAAATCATTTCAGAATATTTTTATATTATGTAACCAAATACCAGTTTCCTTCTCTTTGAACTTTCCTCATTTATATTTCCTGTGAAATTACAAAAGGTAAGCATAATAATTTCGGGAAAGAAACTGCTTTTTACTCGAATTATTTTTGTCACAGAACCACGATTTTTATTAAAATAGGTTGCATGTTTTTAAATATTGTAGTCAAATTTATTTCGTCAGTGATTTAGGACGTTTGGTCTCAGTCCTGGTACCTATTCCGCAAGTTTTATTTTACTCATGAACTTGGGACACGGATAGGACGTTTTGACAACTTATTGATGTCAGAACATTTAAAAACATTTTCCTGTTCTAAAATATAGCTTGTGATGAAACCTCAAGGCCTTTTTATGAACAAACCCACCTCAATTTAATTTCTAAATAAAATATGGAGAGGTTTTAGTTCCCAGTTGCTGAAAATGTAATGTTTGGATTACATTCTTTCTGTGCTTCAAACAAAGTATGTGAATGTGAGAAAACAAAAGGGTTAAATGGAATAAAAACATACAGAATCACAAAAATGAAATGGGGTAAATTTTACAAGCACAGTATCATCTAATACGAAACAGAGATGCCTTGGATTGCTAGTTTACAGCGTTGTTGAAATAAATTACATTTGGTGTATTTTTAAACTAAAGTTGTGAACGCAAGCTACACACTAAAAGTTATTACTCAAGGCACACATTTATACTAAGTTTATTAAATCAGAATAGTTTTCTATGGGAATAACAGAATTTGATTATTTCCTGCACAGCTGTATTGCTTTAAGGCCATCGACTGCGTTTATCATTTCAAAAACTACTTTCGCCAAATAGCCGTAGTTAAAATGGTATTCTACTCGAAAACAATAAATATTTACTTGAATAGTGTTAATAGCATTTTGAATTAAGACTAATAAGGCCCGGAAGTTTACGACAACAATATGCTATTGTTATGCTATTTTTCCATCCACACTAACGATCTGTTATGAAGGCATGAATACAAAGTTGTAGTCCTCGACGGGGACTTTAACCCAGCATTCTTACCCCAGAATCAATTTCTGTGAAACTATTATATAATAATATAAGCTATTTACAACTTAGACATTCGAGCGCTTACTAAACTTGTGGGAAAGCTTTATTTTAAACAAATGATATAGTACTTCTTGTCTCTGATGCCGATTCTAATGAAAGAAAATTTATGTTTTTTTAGAGGAATGGGTTCAAACTTCTAACGATTTGTGGAGTCACAAACAGTGGGCGTTGTCACTTGGTCCCAAGATCTCTTTTCCATAAAAATCTTAAATAATATGAATATCAACAAATATTGGGTATATCATTAACAAAGTTATTTCACCATAATATCTGTACATTGTTTGTTTTTCTACAATTACATAACTTACAGACGAAAGTTTAATTAAAAGTGTAAATTTTATTGCTTGAGGAAACAATTAGCTCTTGAAAATTCGACTCTAATGGTATATTTCTAAAATTAAAATATTGAAATTATTATTTCAGTCTTCTGGCTTAAAGTCTCATTAATAGCAAAAATTTTTAATTCTTTTTCTGTTCTCCGCACTACTATTTTTCCAATACAAAAAGAAGTGTTTCCATTGTTCTTATATATAGAAATAACATTGACTGTCAGCTTCTCTTCCAACTGTATTTGAGAAAGTGTGTGTATTAAATATATTAATGCAGCTTATTCATTAGTATAATATAAAGAAAATTACTTTACAAAGCGTGAAGCGTAGCCCACGAGTTCAGCAACTCTTAATAGATTTTCTTAAATGTATGGCGACTCGAAAGTAACAGTACGTTCAGAAAATAATCCATTTTAAAGTTTGCACTTAGAACGAAACTTACGTCAAAATTAAATTAAAACTAGCTTTCAGATCAATGCTGCGACATTGTGCTTGCAAAAAGCCCGTTATCTTTAGTCTTCAGCACTGTTTCTTCATTTTCTAAATCACATTGCTTTTTCTGGCGTCAGGAGTAATGTGTCTGAATTCTATTTTCTTGCTGATGTTGAATTATAAAATTTGCCGTTTTGGCGATTAATCGATTAATCCGTTCAGGTAACAAATTGATTTTACAGGACACATCTCGCAGGCAGTCTGAAATTAATAAAATTTTAGGTACAGCTAAAGCTGCATGATGGTGAAAGCGCATGGTGCTGTTAAATCTGTTTTATTTTAAGGAGAACACTTATTTTGACTCTACAGGGTAATTAAGAAGTGTCTCTTTCCCTTTATTCCATTTATTCACAGCGCTGCTACATTTTTCATCTGTCCCGTGCCTGAACTGTAAATTGTATACTTGGACTTGGACACACGCGCGCACTCACGCAAATGTCAAACCCGCAAATTACAATCCTGCATGTTTCAACTTGCTAATAATTTCATTGTACCCAACAATTGTTTAGTTAATTGACTGATGTCGTGATTCCAGTAAATTTGTTGCAATTTTCTGTGCTTTTAGCGTGATATAATCGCTTAAAAACTACTGAATATGCGTTTCGTGTAACGGGCTGTGTCTTCAAAGGAATTCTTGTACATAAAAATATAAAGGGAAGGCAACGTTTTCAAATTTTTCGAAGTAGGTAATTCCTTCATTGAAATAGCTTTATTGTATGTATTTGGTTACAATCGGTACGTGTGTTTCTATATATCCAATTTAAACATTCCTCTGGATACGAAATCGGCTAGAAGTTTTTGTAAAATTGAGAAAGTTGTAGCTTCTTCCAGATTTTGAAAGCTCTAATTTCGTTTACAATTTTTGTACAAGAAGGCACTATATTGTATATGTTTCTGACGCTAAAGATTTACCTGTCATTGCGAATTTGGGTAAATTCAACATAGTTTTAGTGTTACCAAAAACAGGTTAATTAACGTCCCAAATGGCTTAACAAAATTACACAGATATTTCAGTCAGTAATTTTCATACTTTAAAAAAAATTTATGTCAACTAATAACGCAGTAATGTTTTCCTAAAATATCCACTACATAACGTTACCTATTGAATTTTGGATTAGAATTTCTAAATTTTAGACCCTAGCGTTCAAATATTAAACCTTAAGTATTTTAATTAAGGAAATAGTGTAATGGTTAACAATTTTTTGAATATTATTTGGAAAGTTTTCGATGTTGATCTTCAAGACTATTTAGTAGCATTAAGCAATATTTTCAACGATAAAATGTATAGTGTTGGAAGTTTACTTTCACCTTTATATTCATTTTCTTTATTAAATGTTACTTTCTGTGGATGCCAACTCTTGAATATATTATCTGTTTAGGATTTTAAAACGAAGGTATTTAAAATAATAATTCACGGTGAGTCATATTGAGTTGGACATTAAGTATAAAAAGTTGTTTCCAGGTCATTTGCTTTAATAAAGAATCTAGTAATATTTTAATTTTATCTTGCATTATTTGGAGTTATTGAAAATAATATTATTCATATTAGGATTGATTAGAGACGATAGTTTAAGTAACTAAACCTTGGAAAAACCTCTTGTCACCTAAATACGTATTTCGGCAACTAACACTTCAATAGTTGTGTTAGTGAAGGACTTACGTCCCGAGGCATTCCTCAGTCAAGTTACTTTAGTTAGCTCAAGTTCCTACTGAAGATGGCAGCTTCGTTTCCGAAATACGAATGTAGGTGTTCTAAATATCTTTGGTGGCAAGGGGTTTTTCCAAAGTTTAATTCTTCATATCTTTACTGAAGAATTAATTTCTGAAAGAAAAAGCTTTATATATTAAATCAAGACATTTTAAAATATTAAGACTAAATCTGTACATTGAATTATAAAACAGGACATCTAATTTCAAAATTTTAGTTCTAAAACCCCAACTTTCTAAATTATCTTGTTCCGATGAAGAAATACAGAAACAAACTTAATAGCATTTAGTAAATTAAGTGTTAGACATTAATCTTCAGCGTCAAAATTAGTATCTAAAGAAAAGGAGGTTATGAACATGAAGGATAAATATACACAGGAAGTATTGTATGCTTCACTGATAATTGAAGAAAAGTATTATTAATTACATACCAATAATTAGTTTCGTGGCGTGCCTGTCTTAAAGAAACAGTGCCCGTCCTCAAAATTGAGTTCGTTTCGATATCGATAACACAATTCTTACTACCGCGTTGTATGTGGATTGTTAGAAATTCATAATTACAATTACATAGCCCATAAATAGCATAAAAACTCTTAAGATCACACAATTTACACATTAAGAAGAGGCTTCTTCAAGAAT
Source organism: Limonius californicus (assembly GCA_014611495.1). Taxonomy (NCBI): domain Eukaryota; kingdom Metazoa; phylum Arthropoda; class Insecta; order Coleoptera; family Elateridae; genus Limonius; species Limonius californicus. The sequence goes on from JABXWE010018672.1 coordinate 7,540, forward strand.
CGATACCAACGGCTAGTTTATTTTAATTGGTATAAACCCTGTTATATATATATATATATATGTGTGTGTGTGTGTGTGTGTGTGTGTGTTTCTCAAAATATTGGTTTCTAATGAAGAAATTTTAGTAGAAGTCATAAATTTAACCTTCAGAAGCTCCGAATTTAAATGTTTAAATCAATAATTAAGCTAACCGACAAACAACCGCACATGTGTGTATATTACAGACAAAATTGTACTATAACGTAAAAGCGTTTACGATAGGTTGGAAATTTAAAGATTTTCTAGAGACATTCCAGGAAATAAAGTGAGAGCGTGAGGCGAGTGCCCTGGTTTTTTGGGTGTCACTAACCTACTCCTACTCCCAATCAATTTCCAGACCGTTCCATATAAACGAAACAAATTACCCCAGGTCGAATGGAAAAAGGGCATAATCTGTAAGACATGCGAGCTTATAATTTGAGCAATTTTATAAATGGTTTTAGAATGGAATATATATACGGTAGTAACAAGTAGTGATAAATCAATGCACCTGTGTCAGGCAGGCTGCAGCCGTATCCAGGTCAGTACCCCGTCGGGTCAGGACGCCCGCGCACAACGCCGATCCCGGTCATGCCCTACTATCTTACTACAGGGAAAGTACCCTTCAACCCGCCTACTACTACTTGTCCTGCTTCAAAGCAAAAATTACTGCCCTGGATAACTTTCCCAGGTCGCGTAGCAGCTTTTGATTTACATACACCTAGAGCTTTTTACCTAACGAGCTTTACACATAAGCTCATGTGGCAGGCGAAGCACTTAGAATATTAATGAGAATACTGTCACACAAACAGGCACAAAGTAGACTGCTTTTTTCAACAATTGAACATTACAGTAACTAGGACAAATGGAAAACTCTAGACGATGCCATAGGGTTCAAGATCACGCGAAGTCTCTAGGACAAGGAAGTGTTTTCAGAAAAACAAACTAATAAACCACACACTTTCGCTAGAAAACTTGAACCCTACGAATGAAAAACAATCTCCCATTTCAGCTTAATCAGTTAAATGTTTGTAGGTTACATTATACAGTGTGAATAATACAATCGATTAAGGTAAGCGATCAGCAATACAGCACAGTTCCATTATTACATCTTGAGGCTGTATTGCCACAATATCCAGGCCATAGGACGTAAGTGAAATTACTACTCAAGACATATTTGTTGTTAACCAAAACACCACTACCTCTTTACTAAATGTATCTCTGTCTTGCTACGCCTTCCAATCAACGCTCAATGATCAGATTCCAATATTTTCATATGTAAATTTAACTTTTTCCCCACATAATCCGTTATTTCAATTACTTGGAGACTAGATACAAACTGAAGTTTGTTTTAATGCGTGTTTTGTAAAATACAGCTCAAGTGATTTAACACGACCTAGGATATAACGAGATCCTGGATATAACAAGCGTTTACGCAGTCCCTATTTTGATTAATATGTTTTACTGTATTGTATTCCCTGGGAAAGAACAAGTAAAAATGGAATGAATTTTAGTATTTTTTATTTCTGCTGCCCACAAAATACTTAGAACCATACTTAGCTTTAGCTAAAAACATCGGTTAAAAATTATAATTCAAATAATTAACCAGATTTTGGGATATCCTTGGATTTGGTGAGTCAATTTTCATTGGTATTTAACTGCTGGATGCCGAGCATCAAACAGTTTTACGAAAATGTTTCACTAAAACTGGAAAAAAAAACTAGTTCTTCGACTTAATAAAAAAAAAAGACGAATCGCCATAGTGAATAGGTATGTATGCACCTGTATATAGCTGTTTATTTTTGTAGGTCGCTAATGGATATTTTTCCATATTACAAGTACGAAAATGTGTTTTTATGCTGGTATAAATATAATATTTGAGTTCTAGTAGTACTGAATATAATTGTTTTAATTTCCTCGATATTTCAGTTGCAGGGTATACCCAACAAAATATAGTTGCAATTGCTAAGGTCTCTGCATAGTCTAGGTAACCTTTTAAAGCACGCGAATATTTCATTGCCAGTGCAACATTTTTCCATTAACTCTATGTTGACGTTTTGGTCACCAAATAATATCATAGGATTGTGTTTAAATAACAACATTTATTTATTACTCATAAATACGCAAAATGTGAAACTAATAAGGCAAACAGATAAATATATAATAGATTGGAGTTAGTTATTGAAATAGAATTAGAAATTAGAATAAATCGTATTTAAACCACTCAAAAATGAAGAGGGATATTGTAATATAAAGTATATATGTTTGTATTTGGCGGTTAATGGTCGTCTATTATTGATAATTAGAGCAAGCGGCAATGTTTGATGTTAAAAAACAAAAAAATAATCGAATCCAGTTGGAATGGTTTAACCGTATTAGTGTCAAGTGCAGTTTGTGTGTTTGAATGAATAATCTTTCCTGTCTTCTTAAGATCTTTTTTGTTCCTTGTGTTTTTATTTCTTTACTATATTTGTGTTCTTAATAATCAACAACAATGCAGAGAAACCATTTAACAATAGACCAACGAAATTTAGCCATTGCTATGCACCAAAGAGGATATCGCCAGGTCGACATTGCTGATATGTTAAGAACCACACAAAGCGTAATTTCACGTGCCCTTTCGCGCATTACAGAAACAGGTACGACTGCAAGAATGTCCGAAAGTGGATCTTTTCGCATCACAATACTTCGTGGGGATCGACTTCTGGTAATTAATGCAAGAATGCATCCCTTTTCAATTTCTTGGCATCTGCAGCAAGTGCTCCAGAATACCACAGGAAATCGACTCTCTGAGCAAACTGTGAGAAATCGATTATTTGAGGTAGGATTTATACCTCATACGGCCCTCTGAGATGGCCTGCAAGAACTGTGGCTCAACGAAGACAGTGGGTGGAATGGTCAAGACAAAGGCTTCAAGAAGCGACACCGTGGAATGATATACTGTTTTCGGACGAGTCCAGATATTGTCTCAAAAATGATAGCCGGCGTCAAAGAGTATATCGTAGTGCCGGACATCGTGCCTTACCTCAGTATACCCAACCAGTCGTTGCCCGAATTTCTTTAGGGTGACGTACTGACCTCCGTATCTTTAATGGTACCTTCACGGGCCAACGTTATGCCCAAGGGGATCATTATGGACCATGTTCTGAACTGTCGCAACGCTGTTGGACGGAAATATTTTGTTTTTCTTGACGACATCGCAGGGCCGCATCGTGCTCAGGTTGTTTTAGAGATGAGGAAATAAACCATCTTGCTCTTCCTCCACTATCCCTGAACCTGAACACCATCGAGCATGCATGGGACCTTTTGCAAAGACAGCTGGATCATCATAATGCAAAGCTGAGGGATGTATTGCCGGTCCCAAATTCCACAAGAACATATTGATAATTGCATTGAGAGGATGCTAGCAAGGTGCGGAGCAGTTATTACTGCCAGAGGAGGTGCCACGCGGTATTAGAATTTAATAAATTTAAGTTAACTGACAAGAGACAATAACGATTTTCATTACAATATTGTTAAATTTCTTCTTTAAATCTACCTTTGTTGTGATTTTGATGTTCATTGCTAAATAGACGTTAAATTTTGTTGTTTTGGTAGTTTTTGTATTGTAAATGCAATTAAATGCCTTACACTGCAATATCCTTATACAGTTTTGAGTAGTTTACATTATAAAATCTAAAATTAAGTTTCTTTCTGTACTGTGGAAGCAAATCTCTCAATATGATTATGTTTCAAATTGCAAAAGTTTGGTGTCCAGGTGTTAGCAGTTATGTGCCAAGTAAGCAGCTACGCCATCCTGTTAACATAATCAATTAAAAGTTGTACTGCATAATGAGAAGTTCAATATCTTATTGTTGGCCAAAGAAAAGACTTCGGATTCCTTGGCTCTTTTTTTGTCATGTCAAATGGCCACTGTGTGATCAAAGCTAAGACGTACATAACCTCTCGTATATATAATTCACCGGAATCACCCTTTCAACGTATAAAAGTTAATCTTGGCAATACGTTTCTGTCAAGTTTGTTGTATCAACATCTTCTATATCTGAGTATTTTAAAACTATTCAAATTCTTATTCTCTCCAGACAAACAATTTTTGTTTCCAGAAGTCTTACTCTACAACCAGCATTTGAATATTTTCTGTGCCACCACGTAAAGTGAACCCTCGGGGGTAGACTTCCGGGTGTCTTTCGAGATCAAAGTGTTGTTTGTTCTTATCCTTTCGTGCGAATAAAATAAGAATGCAACCGTGGAAAAACCATCGTTATGTCAGCAAAAATATCGTAATGTATTATGCATAACCATGAGCACTCCTTGATGTCGACGCGCACGTGGTTACCAATGAAAAATTGGGTATAGCTGAAAGGCGCATTCAAAGCGCCGTCATTCCAATATTTTTCGGCCTGCCTACCTATTACTCAACAAGTAAATTGACTTCACAATAAAAAAGCTATTATTTCCAGTTCAAACTATTTCCATTCTTTTCCACTATGTCAAGAACGTGGATATTAGAATTGCAAAATATGCCAAATACTCAGAACAAAATACAGGCAATAACAAGATAATTATGATAAATGCAGGAAAGTCGAAAGTGATCTTATTTAACTACCAAATTCACTAAATGCTTAGAAATTAGTAATTAAATCACGCCATAAATCAGTAAAATTATATCAACCTGAAGATATCAGAATTTTTTTAAATTTGAAGGGTCGTAATTCAAACTAAAAAATGTTAATCTTCCGAAAAGAATTTTCACGCAATTTGGGCAGATAGGATTATTTTTCGTTCTCCGCCATTAGGGATTTGAAGTAAGATGAATAATGGGGATTATTAGCTCAATTTCTCTCCGTCTAAAAAATCGTAAACGATTGATAAGCGAAGAGGTCGCTCTTACATCTAATGATGATATTTTTCATTAAAGCCAAGGACTCATTTTTATATACGTCGAAAATATACATCATCCTGTTATTTATATGAATACAAAAATTGCAATTCCAGGATTAATTTTACATAATAAATATATAAGTAATCGTAAAATGAAACAGTTCTCAATAACTCAATAGAGCTACCTCTACCACGTTCCGAATTGTTATATTTTGACGTAAATTTTCTTAATTACATTGTTTAAATGAGAATAAAAGTAACAAATAGCATGAGTTTATTTTTAAATGTCAAATGACTATTAATCTTTGTTGATGAATTGAAGGACTAAGTAGAAAATTATATTGGTCGAGGGAAGGTTCAAAGATTCTCTAAATTATGTATGCTGTGATACCAAGAGCAGGGAAACTCTTGATTTACCTTAGATCTGATGAAGTTACTAATTCAAGTGGAAAATTAATTATTTATGATCAGGTTATGGGTTAATTGATCTTCGGATTACTATGAACTTCTTTACGAATCCCATACACGTTTGACCTAAAATCCTCTTTCCCAGCTATGTTTATGTTAAAGAGAGGAGGTATTAAAAGCAGAAAGTTAAATTTTATATAAAACTATAGCCCATTTGCGTCTTTCAATGGTGTCCTATTTTCTCATTTTTAAGAGAAGCTGAATTTTCTTAAGAATAGATTAAATTGACCCGACAACGTTTTATAAAACGCCTTTATTGTTCTTACTGAACCAATAAAACAGGTATTCTTGAAAACGGCATGTGACATAACGCCATATTTTATTACTGAAAACGACATAAAATACGATATTAAAGTACCTATAAAAGGGTAAAGGTTAGAATTCCATTACATGGAATGTATTTTTAATTTGCGCATCGTATACGAACACACTTGTAATGTTTAATTTGATTTCTCAATATACGATCGTATGCCATGGAAAATATTTAATGAAATCTCTCAGCAAATATGTAATTATTTATCTTCACATCCAGCAATATTGAAACCCCTAATATTCTTTTAATTAAATAGGATTTTAAAAAGGTCGCCGAGTGTATATTTCTGCTCTTCTTTTGACTTGTATGCTAAGAAAATGAAATTAATTAAGGAGGAGCATTTGTAGACTTTTATAAGGCATAAGAGAACGCAGACCTCTTAGCAAAACAAGCGCCGAGATGGGACCTTAAACTTCTACTTGAGATAAACAACGCATTTTGCGTATATTTATCTTAAGAAATTAGATAATTCTTAAAAAGGACAATTTATGATTATTGCAATATTCTGGACTATATTAAAAATGGATATTTATTTATTCTCTTGTGAAATTAACAAGTTTAAGATTGGCATTTTAGAATGTCTCGTTATATTTTTACCAAAGCTATATAATAAATATCAACATCTCGATTCTTAACAATTACGTATAACTGCTAAGGAATAATTAAATGATGAATTTATTACAGGTTATCATTGTATATACTGCGCTGTTAACTGTTTTATCAATGTAGATGATATCATTTTAACTGTGTGTCAAGTGTACAATAAAACCAGGAGTTAATGTAAGCTTATCTAGAGTTATACCATTAATTACAATACCTACCTATTTGTTACAAATAGTCGGTTTAGTATGAGTATACCTCATTCTTTTACATTTATATGTATTGAAATACAACTAAATGCAAACTCTAGCTCATAATGGCGTACAAATCTTGTTGCAAATACATTACACCATGGTGTTTACACATTTCTGAAAATCATACCTTTACAATGCTTTATTACATGAGGAATGCCAATCGGAAAGTGAATTTAAATTCCTATGTTGTAACATACCTGAAAATAGTCTAACATATTGCGAATTTGCAGTTTGCAAATAAACATTTTGCAAACCACAAGAGCTTATATTATAAAGAGCTAATTTTTGATGCAGTAACGCATAATTACAGAGCGGGAAGGTATGTAGTAGGATGATACCACAAAATATGCAATTATATGCAGTATAATTAACTATACTCAAATTATAAAATAAACAATAATAGTTATATATATATATATATATATATATATATATATATATTCAGAAAAATATGGAATTTAACATGTAGTGGTACGAATATCGCATGAGACAACTATTCAATAATAATATTAGTAACATGCATATA
>JABXWE010018673.1:0-28127 GCA_014611495.1 Limonius californicus
GTGCAACCATAACTGGAACATGACATAACCATTTTCGTTTTCTGTTCAATTTAGTAGGCAATTCTTGTCATTAAAATAAACGTTAACGTACGTACGTTACTTAGGTAAACTACTATGCGCTTATGCAAGTCAATGCAGCCTGCGTCCCTTTTTGCCCACACCCACGTGGTTCGTGTCTTTCGTCTCTCTCTTTAGTCTCGGTCAATGCTTAGAACTAACGCTATGTCCATTCAGTTATAACGTCAATGGGTTTGAACAGCATCCGCAATCCTCCGCTATGCAGCCGATTGGATAGTAACACTTGTAATTCTATCCAGCAGACTTAATTCAGCAATAGCTATTAAAATTTTCATCACTGTAGCCTTCATTACTTGTTCGATTTTGTTTGTTACGGCTGTTGTTTCAGCTCCGTATGTTAGAATTGGGCTCACTCGCGTTTCAGTTGGGGCTGTTAGAACTAGTTTAATGTATAATATTCCTATTTATTATTAAGTGTACACGTATTTCTTTTTTCTGTAGCACTACAACCCTGGGTGGGCCTTGGCCTGCTCCGTTACACCCTGCCTGATGCTCTCCTATCATGGGCTGTCGCCCTCCAGTTCCTTATTCCCGTTGTGGTTGGGTCTGCCAGTACATCATCCTTTCACCTTGTCCTTGATCTTCCTCGTGTTCTTGTTTCACCCGATTTCCATTCCGTTAGTTTCTTTGCATCTCTTTTATCCTCCGTTCTTTCTAAATGCCCCAACCATCTTATTCTCTGCACCTTGATGAATTTGATCATGTCTTCTCCATTTATTAGTGTGTTCGGCTCATGATTCATTTGTATTCTCCAGAGACCATTTTAATCTTGCGTGGGTCCGAAATTTTTTCGTAGTAGGTATTCTCCATTCGGACACCCTTAGCAGGTTTTCCTCGTTGCTGTTAATGGTCCTTGTTTCACAACCGTATGTAATTACAGATCTTATTAGCGCTATATATAATTTTAGTTTTGAGAATCTACTTATTAACCTTGATCCCAGTAGTTGTATATTTGGATATCTAGCTCTACTGCCTGCCGCAATTCTTGCTTTCATCTTCATTCATCCTGTTTGCTTTGTTTAGTTGCGTTCCCAGGTAATTAAAGGAGTTCACTTATTTAAATTTGTGCTGATTTATTTCATTCTGCTCCTGCTCTCTTTCCCTTATTCTAACATTCTTCATGAATTCTGTTTTATTTTCGTTTTTCTGGAGCCCCACTTTCTTTGACTCCTTTTCCAGGGCGATAAATGTCTCTTCTAACCTGGCTTGGCTCCTGGCTGTTATTACAATATCATCAGCATAAGCGCAAAGTTGATTGGATTTAGTAGTTATATTGCCTGTAACATTTATCTTTCTGATAGCTGATTCCAGCGCTAGGTTAAACAGAAGTGCTGAAAGGGCATCTCCTTGTCTCACCCCGTTAGTTATTTCGAAGGAATTCGTTTGTTTTGACTGAATTGATTCTACTGCTTTGGTACCTTCTAAGGTTAGTTTAACAAGGTTTATCAGCTTTTGTGGTATTTCCAAAAGACATAGTCTCTTGATCAGTTCAGTTCTATTTAGGCTATCAAAAGCCTGTTTGAAGTCAACGAATATATTGTGTAAACCTGTATTGTGCTCGTGACACTTTTCTAACATTTGTCTCATGATCTGAATTTGGTCGTTTGTGGAGCTGTTTCTTCTGAAGCCGCATTGATAATGGCCTAGTATTTCTTCGGCATATTCTTCTATACGGATAGAGAGTACACTTGACATTATCTTATAGCACACATTTAGGAGCGTGATCCCCCTATAGTTTACACATTCCTTTTTATCGCTCTTTTTGTGGATTGGCCTTATCATCCCTACCTTCCATTCCGCAGGTACTACTTCTTTCCAGATTAAGATGATTAGGTTGTGTATTCATTTCCATAATTTTTCCCAAGCATGTTTTAGCACCTCTGCGGTTATAGGGTCGCTCCCTGGTGCCTTGTTGTTTTTAAAACCTTGTATTACTTTCACCTCTTCGTCACAGGTATGGTCTTTAATTTCGGGCTGTGCAGACTAGTAGTTTGATTCTTCCTCATCCACTCCATCTCGCTCTTCATTCGTTAGTAGTTCTTGAAAGTGTACACGTCAATGGAAAACATTCCGAAAAAGTATGTTATAAAAAAATAAAGATTTGATTTTTCGAGGTGCGTTGCTTATCATCTTGAAATTTCCATAGCCGATGCTCGGCTAGAGAATTAGAATTACAAGCAAATCATAAAGTTGACAAATTCCACTTAAAATATAGATAAAAATATCATGTACGTTGCATCCTCACGCCACCGGGTAGATGTATTTTCAGAATACTTCAGTAGCGTCGAAGCCCACTTTAAAAGTTAGGGGTATTGGATTGTATTTGAAAGAGCGAAATCTAGGACGCGGTTTTCCAAGCATCTCTATGCACTTAGGCCACATTTGGCCCATTGTACACCCAACTAAGAATTTTGCCTATCTGGGATTATTCCAACTCCAGTAGTGATTTTTAACGTGTCACACATCGCTGTGGCACGGGACCTACGGCTTTACTTCTTATCCGACAGAAGGCGCATTTTCAGATTTTTCTCACAAACCTAGAATTTTTCTAGGTTTGTGATTTTTCCCCACTAGAAAAATCTCACCGACCTCGGCCAGGTTCAACCCCGCGTCCTTGGATCTAAAAGCAAATGCGCTAGCCACTAGACCACCGAGGCCAGCAAAATGTAGGGGTATATTAATATATTACTAGCTGATGCCTTCATTCAAATTATATAATGTTTAGGAAGTAAGAAACCGCATTAATAGAATGAGAAATTTCAGTTAAAGTATTTACACTAGATAGAGACACAAGTGATAAATGACCGGTAAATTTAAATTAGTAGAATAATGTAGTTTAATAGTTCTATAATTTAACAAATTCCATCTAGTTAGTGTACGGAATTGTCACCTACTATAAGAAACAGAAGCATAACAACCTTTAAATACAAATGTTAAACAGATATGTATCAACAAAAAATTACATCTTCTTTTGATATTTAAACATGATTCTTCAAAAGATATTTGCGGAGTTAAGTTTATTTAAAATGTATGGTACCTATATCAATAACACCATGTATATGTTGTGTTCTCTATCATCATCCTCAACTCATTTCACCCCACTGTCAGGTGTAGGTCTTCCTCTCTACCATTAATAATTTAAAAAATTCAACTTGGTTAGGTTAGAAATAAACAGAAATGAAATCGTTTATTACTATTACTAATATTTTAATTATAACGGCAAAATACTAAATTTGCCATTTTCAGGGCGGTTTAAAAGCAGTGGTTTGGACAGATACAGTACAGACCATAGTAATGTTTGCAGCACTAATAATTGTGATGATTATGGGCACCTTAAGCGTAGGCAGCTTCGAAGAAGTCTGGAACCGCAATGAGCACGGAGGACGCTTGGACTTTTTTAAGCAAGTGTTTTCTCAAAGCACTTTTAAGTTCACCAACAAAAGAATGTAATCATTGTAGTTTTGACTGGGATCCAACTATTAGGCACTCCTTTTGGACAGTTACAATTGGCAATTATTTTTCATGGTTGGCTTCCTGCTCGATAAACCAAGCCATGGTGCAAAGATGTTTGGCTATGCCGTCTCTACCATCCGCACGAGTGTAAGTTTATTTTCAATTTGTGAAACAGAATAGAAAATTAAATGTATTCAAACTTTCAGGACTGTACTTATATTAGTAATTGGTATAATGGCCCTGGTATCGATGTGTTGCTACATGGGGCTGGTCATTTTTGCATCTTATTATAAATGTGACCCAATTACCAGGGGTTACATTGCTAAGTCGGATCAGTTACTTCCATATTTTGTCATGCAAATAGCGACGGCTATGCCAGGTCTCCCTGGATTGTTTGTTAGTGGGGTATTCAGTGCTGCTTTAAGGTAATCAACCTGATTATTGTTTATACGTAATAATTAATTTTGGTTAACAAAATATTAACTAGTATCTCAAATATTAATACTATTTGAATAATATATAATAAACGTTGATGATATCATAAACGACAAGAGGAGGCATATATTAGTATCACCTAAGAGGCGGCCGTGGACTAGAGATTAGTGCGTTAGACTTCTACGCTGAAGGTCCTGGGTTCAATTCCCAGTACCGGAACATCGGGTTTTTAACAGCCGTTCTCCCTCGCAAGACATTGGTAAACCAGCGAGGTATTCTGCCTAGTAAATCTTCTTTAGAGTAGAAGCGTTTACACTTTCCGTCTTCATCTCAGTTGTCTCCAGTATTTGTTTGGTCTTTATTGTGTCTGATCTTGTCTCCGCGGCATAAGTCATAATCGGTCTTATGACTGATTTGTATATCCTGACTTTAGATTCTTTCCTTAGATGTTTATTATGCGATATTGTGTTATTCAAGCAGGCTGATATTTTTGTTGCTTTCTGGGCCTGGTGTTCTACCTCCCTTGCCAATACTCCATTGCTTGTGATCTTGATCCCTAAATACTGTATTGACATCACCTGCTCTACCATACTTCCATTTATTTCTAATTTGCAGCGTAGCGGTTCTTTGTTGATTGTTAGTGTTTTTGTCTTTTTGTCCGACACTTGTAGTCCAAAGTTTTCACAGGATTTATTGAATTGAAATACTAAGCGCTGTAAGTCATCTTCATTATCAGCAAAAAGGGTTGCATCGTCCGCGTAACATATTAATCGAATTTCTTGGTTTCCCATTCTATATCCGCGAGGGCATCTTTGGGCGTAACAAAACGAGATCACATACGAAGCGAGGAAATCAGACGAAGGTGCGAAATACAAAAGATCGAGGAGTGGGTCGAGAAAAGAAGATCAGAATGGAATAGCCATATATCAAGGATGGACGATACCAGAATAGTGAAGAAAGCTCGAGACCTATCACCTAGGGGTAGAAGATCACCGGGTAGACCAAGAAAGAGATGGAAAGATGTCCTGGAGTAAAACAAGCTATTCGCCTATAGAGAAGGAGAAGAAGAAGAAGACACTTTCCGTAGTTCGGAGTCCACGTTAAGGTGTAGGTCCCCTATGTCTGTGTCACTCTAAACGAGCAACATAGGCATAGGAGAGAAGATCGCTACGTCTCATAAGAGATAAAGCACTCTAAGAAGAAGTATCACCTACTTAGAAATATCTGCATTGTATACTACTGTGAAATGAATTTGTCATCCGAAAATATAATAACGTTTATCGATCTATAATCGATAGAAGACTATTAAATACGTAAGACGCCCTGGTAACCATATTTTAGGAATCTCTTTCTCCTTCGTCCATAACATACAGATGCTTGGTGATGCATTAAATTATTTACAGATCGATCGCATTTTTTATTGCATTGGGCCATCTACCTTTATTTATTGCAAGTTGTTCTTATTATCTCTTCCTTTTACTTACGACAAGGATTAAAATTGACGGAATGCGCTACTCCACAAAATATAGTTGCAGTTGTAGTGGTTCAAATATAGTGTTTTCCTAAAAAATACATTAATGTTGTTGACCAATTTTATTCAACAGAAAATATACATATTCACGACTAAAATAAATATTTAAAATATTTAAAAAATATCAACTGAACATAAAAGAAAACATCAATAAGGAGTTGCTCCACTACCGTTTTGCTTTGAGGAAGCATGCTGTCAATCAAACGATAAAGATCAGCCTCTGGTATATTATTTTAAATTACCTGAATTCGCGCCAAATATTACTGAAATGGTTGAACAAGCATGAAAAACTGCCCAGCTACTTACAAATAATATCCTATATATGCGCAATTGGTAGCAAATTGGATGACCATGCAGCCCATATGAAGATGAAAAAGATTAAAAAACCATGTCCTAGCCCTTGTTGTATGGGAGTACGCGGTATCTTATTGGAAAATGGAACTTTACAGTCCTTGAAAATATGGAAGTACAACAGACCGCGAACCTTTTACTGCCATAACTTATTCTACACCATGTCACCATGTCCTGTGGTAAAGTTTTGCTTCCCCAAACTACATTAGACGACTTTCCTGTAACGTAACCTGGCAAAATTTGGTTGATTCCAAAATGGACGGTAGTAACTCAAGCAATGGAATCTCTTCTCCATAAATAAGCATCTCACACTAACATTGTATGTCCTAAAACTACAATTCGACGGGTTGTGGAAAACTGTTCTCTTGTACCGAAAATTATTACACAGTATGTAGTCCTCTAGTATCGATCAATAACTACCAAGTTTCTTTTTCTTATGCAAACCAGAATACATTTAAACATATCACACTACACCCTAGTTTTAACAAAATGTAAACATTTGAGAAAAAAGAAAACTACGGATCAGGATCTTTATTATTAATGTGGGTTTATAAGCAATAAAAACTAATCTAACGTGGGCTTCACTCTAAAATTCATGTTAATTTTTCTTTCTGTTGCAAGTTCCATGTCGACCGGATTAAATTCAATGACTGGAGTGATATTCGAAGATCTGATAAAACCTAGAATAAGGAAACCATTGACGGAAGCACAAGCAAGTTTCCTTATGAAAGTGATAGTTGTAATAATTGGCAGCATATGTGTAGCCTTAGTATTTGTAGTGGAGAAGTTGGGAGCCCTAATTCAGGCCTCTGGAAGCATGGGGGCAATAACAGCAGGGCCCTTACTAGGAATTTTTACGCTAGGAATGTTTGTTCCATTTGCAAATTCAACGGTAAGTAACAAAATCACAACAATGTATAATATAAACAGCAATGATTTTTAGGGGGCACTGGTTGGTGGTCTCATTAGTGGATCTTTGATTGCCTGGATATCGATAGGAACTCAACTGAAAATGGCGCACGGTCTTATTAAATTTCCCCAAAAGCCCATATCACTTGATAATTGCGACTCCCGTTGGGTGCTGGAGTATCTGAGTTTAACATTAACGAGTGATGCCAGTGAAAAACCTGTAGAAACACCCTTCGCCCTTTTCCGCTTATCGTATATGTACTATACAGCATTGGGAACGGTTACAGCTATAATTGTTGGGGTAATTGTGAGTTGGTTAACCGGATGTAATAAAGGCAGGAAGATGCATAAAGATCTATTCTCGCCAGTCATTCATAGGTTTTTAAGTAAAGACATCTGTGATTCTAATGTAGTTAAACAAGATCATTTGATTCCAAATAGTGATACTGTCCAATTAAAATGTATAAAAAAGTAGCTTCTGTTTTTTCATTTTCCCAATTAATGTAATTTAATATTAAATGTAATTAAAAGATGTATTACCTACACTAAAAACAAAAAGATTCGCTACCTCAGACACAGCACAAGAAATGACAGCAAATATATCTACTATCGACTAGGGCCAGCGAAGAAGAAGCGTTAGAAGGAGTAGAATATCATTGCCCAGAAACCTAAAAACCTGGTCGACTACTACATAGTTATTCAGGCCAACTGCCAATCAAATAATCATAACCAAGATGATTGAAGACATACAGAGCGGATAGAACCATGAGAAGAAAAATATTAAATATATTTTAATAATTTCTGTTTCACTTAAAATTGACGAAAATTAAACTTATTGTTCAGTCATGCATTGTCGTACTCAGTCTAAAAAAATTGATTAAAAAATTATAAACTGAAAATTAAGACGAAATTTTTACCATTATACAACATGTGAAATTTGAGGTTTCCGAGGTTTATAACTAATAAAATCATCTTCCGACTTAGACTGCGTAGTCGTAAGATCGATTGATGCTAACATTTCGCTAACCATTGCAAGTAGCATTATCAAAGCGTAATGCGTACTGAACCACCGTAGTCGATATTTATAGGTATATTTATAGCATAGGTGTAACCAACCAACCGGCAACAGCCAATTGAAACTCTGCACAGGAACCGAAACTACTCCGCCAGTCAACCATGGTTAACAGAGACCTTTAAATACCCAATCCGCCGGTCCAGTACTCATTACGCTGTATAATGCTACCTACAAGGATTAACGAATCAATGAATTCAATGTGGTCAAAGCCCAAAGAGATAACTTCATTATACAATATTATGTTTAAATTTAAACTGATTGGGCAGCCACCAATTTAAGACTCCGGATTGTGCTGGCCTATCTATTTTGGTGATTTGCTGCTATATCAGTGCAAAAATTTTTCATGGTGATTTCAGCTACTGTTTCTTATGCTAATTAAATATGGTTGAAAATATTTGAGAGGGTGCTTTTACCCTTCAGTTTTTAAAGTGTTACAGCACTTCTTAACGCCACTGTGGTAGAAATTTCTTCAGTATTTGCATTTTTAGTAAATATCTAGATTAGATGTTTTGAAGAATAAATACATTTAAAGATAAAAACAACATGCTTACAAAAGTTACTAAAATAATTCTATTCTCGACAGATGGTTTAGGCATGAAAGTGGAGGAAATTTTGTCTTCTTCAGACAATTCAAATCATGGGAGTAAGAATTTATCGAGAACATTAAAACATAGAGATAAACAATCTATATTAAATAAAAACATACAACTGTTATATGGAGAGATAATATCGAAAGCAAAAGAGAAACAATTATAATGTATACTTAATTACTGTGCACACGGATTAACCATATATGAGTATGATATAGTATGTGATTGATTTTTAATTCTACACTGAGTATTTCATTTAGCATTTCCATATGTTTCTATTTCCTTGATTAATTTTGTAAGTTCTGTACTATCTATCTGCTAATAAAATTATAGCGGATAAACGACGAAGCAGTAAATGAATCACCCTGTGTTTTTGCAATAGATTGAAAGCTTCGTAAATTCTGGATAAATCAGAATTGTTAATACGTGGTATTGGGGAAAACTGTCATATGGCGAATCTAGGTAAAAAAGTTCTCAGTTGGTTTGGCTTAGGTTGTTGTCATGTAACCCAACTGGCAGAGCGCACGCTTTCTGGGCAAAACGTCGATTATAGCTTGCGTTCGATACTACAGCATTACTATGCAGTTTATAAATCTTGTGCTGCAACACACCATACACAATTCCACAACTCGGTTGACAACCACCTCTACAATTTTTGCCGTTCGGATTCCACATTAAACTGTAGATCCATGTATTTACATATTAGCGCTAAGAAGGAACACGTAGCAGAGAAGCGTGTCAGTGCCGAGGAGTGAAACGAAGATGCTGTTCATGAACTAGATTGTAAAACTACAAAAACTATATTCCAGCAGTTCTTAAATTTTGCAGCACCAAGTTTAATATTAATTTATGAGGAAACTTCGGGCCTAAACTAAAAGTGGCCCAGGGTTTCTTTACTACATTTGTCACCTAGATTCACCTCTTAAAATTATGTGATCAACTTCCGTAACACCCGGTATCATATCACTACACCTCAAAAATCTCAGAAAACATATATTTTTTCATTTTATTAAAACTAATACTAGTTCGAATTCATAAAGCTAAATTATTGTACTTGTTTTGAATGATTTCTCCAAAAAGTATTGGACGGCACTATACCCACACGGAATCCTAACTGCATACCTCAGGTAAACCTATTTTAAAATGTAGGTTGCGCTGGTGCATTTTACAACAATATAAATATAATGTCACTAAATGGCGCTACGGATGTCCTTCGGCAGTCCCAAGAATTAATCCTGTCTTCCGTTTACTCTTTATTTTGTTAATCTAGATAGGTAGTTTAGGTTCATAAAACTGAGTGATTTTGAATAACGTGCGTCTAGATAACTGTACTCCGAACTGCTTATATACCTATAAAATATTTAAAAAATAAATAAATTCACCTGCGTTAATAAAAAAATCGCGGCAATCCAGTAATTACTGCTCGATAAAACATCTGCTATGGTTTCGAGATCTGCTCAATATATGTTTTTTTTTATTAAATATTACGGGGCATAATGCATGTTAGAGTAGTAAAATTATAAATAAAACAATTATTTTTATTACTACTCAAGAAGACAAAGCAGAAGATTAGAAAAAGGTTCATCTCCTGCTGAGTAACAATACATTAGGTTATGTTAGTATATTTAATCTTCGTTTGTTGAGCATTGAGCTACAACGTAAACAAACGCATATGTTTGAATCACTCGAGCGCGCGCTGTGATTGGTCTACGCTAGATAACGCTAATGCCTCATTACTTAAGGAGTAATTGACGCTTAAAACCTTTACTTTGCACTCGTAATTACCGGGTTAAGTTTGTGTGCTTTTTGAGCAGTGTTTATCGGTTTTCGGAACGTTTGTAGAGTGCCTGGTGCTATTTTCCTAGAATGGAGCAAGTTGTTCCAGAAACGTGTATTGTAGGGGGCGTCCTACTACAAAAGAATTCTGACGGAGCGAACGTTAATTTAGAAACGCAAGGAATATTACGTAAATACACAACCGGTAAATCAACGCTCCTGTCAAGCGTTTGTTTACGTTCTAGCTCAATGGTCAACAAATAAAGTTTAGTTACCTATATTACGTAGCATACGCAGACAAACCTCCTAGCGGCAAGATTTTGCGTAACCGTAGGTTAAAATTAATTGATACACGAATATCAGTTCTAGAAGATAAATTAGGCATATCCGGTATGCCCCTCTCATACCCCCATCCTTCCTATTTTATTAAAAAGTTGATCAAATAAGTCAGCCTTGTTCAGTGGTTGAAGCGTCGAGAGTTCAAATCTCCGACTCGATGCCCGGCAGGCGGCCTACCCAGTCGCTAAATAATTGCATACCTGCGTTCGAATGAACAAGGGGTAATAATATGGCTATCTACCCCACTACATCGCTACGTGTCATGACTTTGACACGCGACAAGTAGGTGTGGGAGCTAGGTTGCGGGATCTCTAACTTTCCGCCTTGCAGGCCAAACTCCTTCGTGGGCTATATAGCTGCACCATTATATTACATAGGTAAACAACTGGTCCTTAAGTCATGTGACGTAATTTTTTTTTTCAAGTAACCTGCAGCTGTTAGTTTTTGCACGGAGCAATCTACTGAATTAGATTACTTTTGGTTAGGTCCAGCTAATATCTTTAATTAATTGTTAACAGCTTCAACGATGACAATCTTCCAATTGTAGTTAATTTAATGTTATATTTATGCCAATAATTGGCCGTTTTGCATAAAGCTCTTGAACGAAGTAGCTATAATTTAGTAGCGCCTTACCTTCCGAATGCACAAGGTGATAAATTCTGTATATAACGAATGTATCGTGAAATTAAAAAAAAACGGCAATATATATAATTTAAACAATAACAATTGGATTACTATACTAAAATATGGAACCAGCGGATAAGCATTTCCATTATTTGGATTACGCGGTTTTTGCGATCCTGTTGTTAGTATCCGCCTTGATCGGTGTTTACTTTGCTTGGTTTGCCAAAGTAAAACAAAATACTACATCAGAGTACCTGATGGGAGGGAAAACCATGGGGATATTTCCAATTTCCATGTCTCTTATTGCAAGGTATGTATTTCAAAAATGGAATATTAAATAAATCACACCATTTAGAACGTAGCTGCAATTTTTGCCCTACCTTTACATTATTTTTTCGTTTATTGCCATAATGACTTAGTTTAATTCTGTACATCCTGCATAGGTATTATCACAAATTTAGCCAATACCTTCAGTGTTCTACACCCTGCTAAAGTAGCAGTTTCCTATTGAAATCACGGGCCGCAGTGTAGGAATGATTTTGCTGAAATGGCACTAGTATGAAATATATTTTATATCTAAGATTGCATTTAATTAAATTTGCGGGAAGTGACTAAAAACTAGCTAAAATATGGTGTAGCTACCTAATTTTAAAAATGTACCTTCTAGCTTAAATTAGCAACAAATTTTACTAAGTAGTGTGTAATGCAGCTTTTTCAGCAGTCATAATATACGACGCTTGTTCGGAAATTAAGGGTAGGTACTAAAAAAAATGTAAAGTTGCAAAAAATATATTATGCTAAAATCTTAGATACGCTCCTAAACTATTTCTCTACATAAGCACCATATTTCTAACATCGTGGTACAATTTCGTTCCATTCGTAGGATGGAAGAAAAAGTGATAGTGGCTCGGCGCTAAGTCGAGACTGTATGGAAGATGATTAAAAATTTCCCAACTGAATTACTCAATGAGTTGTACAGTGCAAACCGCCGCGTGCGGTAGGTGCTTTAACGTGCAAAAACACGACTCCAGAGGTTAGGAATCCCCTTCTTTTGTTCTGAATTGACCTTCTGAACTTTATTAAGGTTTCTCCATACACGTCTGCATTAATTGTCTTATCAAGTTCCAGGACGTCAACCAACAATACTCCTATCCTGTCCCTAAAAATCATTAGCCACAAGCTTTTGGTTCTCGAACGTTTGCTTAAACTTTTTCGCTTTGGAGTTAGTTGTTGTTTGGTTTCAACACTTGTGTACTAAATCCGAGTCTCGTCACCAGTCCCAATGTGATTCAGGTACTAGTCGCCATCAGTTTAGTAGCGTTGGAAGAAGGTATTGTAGAGACCATTCACAGGTATTTTTAAGCATTCGTCAAAATATTTGACAACCACCTTGCACACAGTTTGTGGTACTATAGCCTGTTCGTGATAATTTCATACAGTACCGTTCGTAAAAATTGAGGAAAATTTGCGGCCACATCCGAAATCGTAAAACATCGATCTTCACGAATTTACTTGCCCACTTTTTCTAAAGATTGTCGTTTACAACAGCAGGTTTCCCATCGTGCACGCCTGTTTGATAGTGTCTGAAATCCCTACACAGTGTCTGTTCTTTCCTTCACCAATGATTCTTGGCCATAAAACCTGCGTATTTAACGGTAAACCTTGTCAGCGTTTTCGACTTATAAAGAATACGAATTGCAGCACGCACTTCGCTTTGGGCGCTTTTCAATCGTAGTGTTCTTTTTAGAGCTTTTTTAAACTACTGAATACAATGACAAAACCACAGTAAAGTGACGTGTGGCTAACTCACCAATCACTATAGCACCCTTTCAATGCACCAAATTAACTACGCCCCTCGTTCTGCGAGAATATTTAAACAGCCCTTAGTTTCCAAATAAGCCTAGTAACTACGAACCAGTTGTGCGGCAAATATTTAAATTTAATTTTGAAAAAGATCGATCTATAAATATGTTATTGCATAATGTTTATAACTTTTTTTTTATTTTGCAGTTACATTTCCGGTATTTCCGTTCTGGGTATCCCAGCAGAGATGTATACGTATGGAACGCAATTTTGGATGATAACTTGTACCGATGGACTCGTAGCTATAACATTGATGATTGTATACTTACCGGTTTTTTATAAATTACAAATTACATCTAGTTACGAAGTAGGTACCTAAAGGTATAACTAACACAACTGACAGAGACTACATCACTCACATTCTATTTTGTCAATTTTTGTCTTGATTGTGCGATCTTCTTAAATAAACAGGCAATTAAATCAAATTCATACATCAAAAATCACTAAAGACATTCAAAAATAGATGCAATCCGTTAGAAGGTATTAGGACAACCACCAGCGTTACATAAATGCTGGTTATATTGCTTATAATAATAGTATCTTTAGGGGTTAGACGTATTCAATGCAAATAACTTAGATATCCCTGTAAAACCTCTGTAAAAATAAAAGTTCTGGAAAGGTTCAGAGCTCATGCTAAGCTGTAGGTCCTCGCTGTCCTGTACTATGAGTAGCCCGCACAAAATATCTTAGTACGATGCGGCACTCATCATTTTCTCACTTACCGAAAGCATAATAGGAGAGTTGTAACATACCTCTATTAAAAAATGTAGTAAGTACAAGTATGAATATTTAAACTTAACTCAGCTGAAGTGATTGCTGTGGGGGAGCGATTATTTTGATTTTAAAATATATTAAACGAATTAAAACGCCAGGGCAAATATAAATTTTTTATAAGTTTTATTTTTTATTGCTATGGTCGCTTTTCACATTAATGCTACATTTTATAATCGCACATACCTACAGACAACCCGCGAAATATAACAACTATATCTGACAAAAATAAATTAATTAACAGTGAGTGATATAGTCTACACAGGGTGTTAATGAATTGCAGGGAACACTTCTAGGGCTTAAAGGATACAAGAAAACAAACATTTTTTGTTAATAAATGTATGGTCAAAGGTGTTTCTTTTCAGGGATAGAGCTTCTCAAAGATTCTTTAAGAAGCGCCTAAATGTAGGCAACTCAATTTACTACCTGCTATTCGTTTCCATAATGACGAAAATTAATACAGGATAAATATGAGAAATACCCTGTATTAATTTCCGTCGTTATGGAAACAAATAGTAGGTAGTAAATTATGTTGCCTACATTTGTTTGTTTGTTTTTATTTAACGTTGGCCTGTTTGTTTCCATAACGACGGAGATTAATACAGGATAAATAAAGCCCTCTTTCCCACTTTTCAAATTCAAATTCCGTCGTTATGGAAACAAATAGTAGGTAGTAAATTGAATTGCCTACATTTAGGTGCTTCTTAAAGAATCTTTGGGAAGCTCTATCCCTGAAAGGAAACACTTTTGACTATACATGTATCAACAAAAAATGTTTGTTTTAATGTATACTTTAAGCCCTAGAAGTTTTTCCCTGTAATTCATTAACACCCGGTATACGTATATTGTGTATATACTTTTCAGGCATATGGATTGTACTATTTATTTTTCAGTATCTACATTTACGATTCAATGAAACTGTACGTTTATTAGGATCAATATTATTTTTAACGAAAATGCTACTTTACATTCCAATAGTAATATACGTACCAGCTCTTGCGTTTAATCAAGGTAGCTTGGATATCCTTAGATATTAATACCATATACCCATTATAACAATATTTATTTTCCAGTGACTGGAATCAACTTACACCTAATAACACCGGTTGTCTGTGTTGTTTGCATATTTTATACCACATTGGTAAGTATAAAATTTGTACCTACAATCTTAAAATTCATATTGTAATACCTACTGCATGAATTTAATTGTAAGCATAATCAAAATTATAACATCACACAAAAAGTAATCTCAATCACTTGCAGAACTAACGCGTGTCTTTGAGTAGATCATAATTTACTACTGTATTATGTGCTTTCCAAATAGGGCACATATTTGCTGCTAAATTAATTAATCATTCTCTACAATCAATATTATATTCATGTAATTATTTTTTATACCGGGTAATTTTCGAGAGAGTACGAGCCTACTATTCCAAAGATAGGCAACCCAAAATACAGATTCCAACGTACTGCGATATTTAAATTTCTATAGGGGGTATAATGAATGAAAGATGTGTGTTCCGTACGCTTGGTATTTTGTTGTATTCGTCTTCTAAATAAAGTAATTGGGAACGAAAGTAATGAAGCTCTTATTTATAAAAATGGAAAGTTACATTTTGAAATTGAGCTAACTTTTTAAAAACTCCACGAATAAGCAAATGAAAAACAAATTTATATTCCTAAAACAATGGGATTATTGATATTAGTTTAAATGTTAAATATGGCTGCCATTTTGTTCTTCAACATGCAACAATCTTTCTTCTATGTTGTGAACAGTATTTACCAGTAGATCTAGTTGAATATCTTCAATTTATTGTGAAATTTAATTTCTTCAGTTCGTCGGTAGTCGTAGGAGTATTTAGAAAAACTCGTTCCTTTAGATAGTACAACCAGTTTTTTCAAATTTGTCGATTAACTTTTTGTAAAACTAAAAATTGCACAGGCCTACTCTTAAGTTATTTGTGTTGTAAAGGTTCCTAGACAATTTGCTAACTTCTTGCTGCTTCGTAACAACCTGAATGAGACCGATTCTAACTAATAAAGTCAATACCATTTTAAAATACAACAAATTTTAGTTCAGTAGGCACGAAAATGGATTTTGAAAGATTATCAATAAATTCATTGCCATGATATTCAAGAAATTAAAAAAAGCGAATAATAAACAAACTCCATTGGTTTACTAATAAAAATATGTTGTTTCATTTACTTATCCAATCAGTTTTTAAAACGTTATGGCAATTTCGCAATGTAACTTTCTTTTGAAGGACCCTATACATATGCAAGTTTAAGAGTTTCAAATGCAATAAAATAGTAAGTAAGTATAACAATTGATTAATCTAAACGATTTTCAAAATGCCTTCCGTTATTTATTGGCACTCCTCTATACTTCTCAAAAACAATCTTCCCACCTGAGCTAATACTTGCGGCGTATCAACCTGCAAACTTCTCTGATTCTGTTCTTCAAATCCTCCACAACAACAGTAGCAATTTAGTAAAGCGCATTTAATTGTGCCTCACAAAACCTAACGGACTAGGGCTGCAGAGAGACCAAAGAAGGTAAAACGTTCACCTATTTTCAAGTAGTTAATCTGAA
Source organism: Limonius californicus (assembly GCA_014611495.1). Classification (NCBI taxonomy): domain Eukaryota; kingdom Metazoa; phylum Arthropoda; class Insecta; order Coleoptera; family Elateridae; genus Limonius; species Limonius californicus. Next base: position 16,389 of record JABXWE010018673.1, read on the forward strand.
TACGGCCTTACATCTATATTCTATATGATAGTGCGCAGAGGTGCCATCTGGCTAGTACCACATATCACTTCTTGTAGTTAAAACAATTTCTTCAAGAAAAAGTGGCAATGTGTCACGAAGAGAAATTAACTAGACTTCCCGTTTCCACACCACACAATTACAGAATACCCTCTCTGAAAAAATACATAGTTATCATCCAGTAAAGGTTAAGTTATACGTAATAGTGAAATTATGTTTATTAACACTACCATTGTTACTAAAACGTACTTCGTCACTGAAGAGAAAGCCGTTTACGAAGTTATCGTCAAGGTTCATTTGATCTGGAATAAACGAACAGATCACCAAAATACAGGCAGCCAAAATGAGATTCCTCAGAAGCGTTAAAGGATGCAATAGAACCGATAGAATAAGAAACGAGGAAATACGAGAGGAATTAGAAATTTTCAGCGTAAGCAACAAGATAGAAAAGTATACAGACAAATGGGGACAACACATTAATCGGATGGAAGAAGAACGAATACCGAAACTAATCTTAAAATACCATCCAAGCGGGCGCAGAGACGTAGGTCGACGGAAGAAAAAATGGTCATAATCAAGATAGCGTGAAGTTCGGAACAAGCAGTAATGCCTAATCCTTGAACGCAGAAGAAGAAGAAGATAAACGAACAAAACTGTGATCATCTTGGAAGATGATTTTCTTCGCGTGTCTGAACTGAAGTTACGTTGTAAGGATGAAAGTGATTTGTTCTAATGATTCTTAAAGCTGAGACTGGCTAACTGCTAGCAGCCTTAAGAGAACTCTTTGACTAATACGTAGATCTTCAAAAGTAGCTTCAATTTCTGCAATTTCATTTAATTAATTGCTTGTTGCTGTTCTGCTGGTACCTCTTTTCAGTGGAACCAATTTTCCCTTCGTTCTGCTTCCAGCTTTCGAAAGATTTTATCCGTAATACACCTAAAATTAACAGCATGCTTTTTTCCTGCATTCGAATACATATTATTTCTTTGAGTTGAATGACCTCTACTTAAGCCAATAAACTGGCAAGGACATCAAACAGGCATCTCTAGTTTATAATACCGTAAATAAATATTTAAATACCCTAGTACCTTGTGATATGCATTTTGGGTTGCCTATTTTTGGAATAGTAGGCTCGTATTCTGCCGTGAATCATCATATACATTTTATAATAGGATAATATGTAGAAAATAATTAAAGGTTAGAATTTCAGATTTGTGATGGTGTTCTGCAAAACAAAAATTTTAGGATTTCTGTCGTATGGAAAACGACCGCTTCAAATGTATTATTCTTTGTACATTCTGTAGATGTCCTTTTTATTTATTTAGTTAACGTCAACCTGCTTCCGCCGTACAGTGTACAGTCCCACCACAACCAGTAAATTATACTGTAAGGGCATTCTACTTCTACGGTCCGGAGGGGTCCAGTTGGTAGAATACTTAAACGATATCCTGCTATTAAAAAGACAAAATTACAATGTAACAACATCTAATTAACTCTAAGACGCAATACTGCAATTATCTTGAATTTACTTTTAAATTATTCGGCATTCAATTTCAACTTGCTGATATTATTTCCTTTTATCGTCTATTTTTCTGGCAGTGCGGTTCCAGTATGAATTTGCTCGTAAAATGTCTTCTTCGTCTTAGAGTGCTTTATCTCTTACGAGACGTAGCGATCTTCTCTCCTATGCCTGTGTTGCGCGTTTTTAGAGTCACAGACATAGAGGACCTACAGTTTAACGTGGGCTCCGAACCACGGGAAGTGTCTTGAGAAGGTTAAATTCGTACCCTTTGTCCCTTCTGCGATAACTGTAACGCTCATTTCTTGTTTCTTGAATGTCTAGCAGAGGGTCCAACGGTCCTGGAACTTAGGATTGGACAGCAAACGCTTATCCGGAAACAACTTATGGGCATATGAATTTCACTCACGTTTAGGCATAAAGTTAACTCACAGAGGTCCACTACTAAGACAGTCGACAAATCAAGCATCCCAATCTTGGACAGCGTGGAATATCGTTAGTCCAATCCCACAGCCATTCATTATATATATATATATATATATATGTTGGTTTTGAGGATTCCGCGGGTGTTGTATGCTGTGGTTGGTTTCCAGGAATCCTTCCGCGTAACAACTTCTTGGTCCTGGGACGTCCTGGGACGGCCCGGGCTGGTTATCTTGACGAGGTTTCGGGAAAGTTACATTTGCCATCTTCAGGTCTTCAGGAAAAGCTCTGCGGCAAAATGGCTTCAAGAATCAAACCATCAATGATACACTTAAGCCCAGCCGAGTTAAGCCACAGGATGAAAAAGAAAAACTGGCTGACTTTTTTTTCAGCAAAGCAATTTTACCTAAAAGCGTCAATTCATTTCTTGACATCTTGACAAAGATGGTAAATTTTTAAATAAAACTATGAAAAAGCCAGTCTACCATAGTACCACACGTCCAATATGCGCAGCTGCGTAGCTGAGTGTAGCTGTTACTGAATATACGTTAAAACCACCAGCTTAATTTTCAAGTATGAATCTCCGGTAGTCAGCGTGTAAATCCCCGGCGCCGCGCCTACAGTAAACATACGTGATGTCTGATGCATAAAATATTAAAATACAAGTTGCAAGTGCTGTTATCCACTGCATTAAGTAAAAAATACATATTAAACCGTTTAGAATTTTTTTCTTGATATTTTAAAGTTGTGCCATTGTATTACACATTTTGATATTAACTTTGTTGTCCCGATTAAACGGAGTGGTGTTCCAAATAAGCGATGTAAGTTGCTGTTAGAATCGTTACCGATGGCCCAATTAACCGGAATCAACTGTATCTCTGTAAAAGCGATACTATATAATTGCTCCAGCAGTTGCATGCAATAATATTCCTTTTCTCTGTATTCTCCCCATGTCTTTATTCCGTTTTATCTGTCCTTTTTCCGAGGTTTGCTTATTGTTGCTTTCATTATTAATATTTATTTGTTTTCTTTTTAATCTCTATCATTGTATTCTAATTGCAGACCGTATTCTTTTTCTTCCTCTTCTTTACTTCCAGGATTAGGCATGTTTGCCTGTTCCTATTTTACAGTTCTTTCCATCGTTTTCTGGAGCTCCCAATGTCTCTTCTCCCCGTTGGTTTGTTTTGTAATACTTTCTTTAGAATTCTGTTGTTATTCTTTTTTTTCTACATACTGCATCAACTGGTTTCTTCTTTTTTCTGTTTCTTCGTTGACGGAGTAGATTTGAAGTTCATTTCTTATTTGCTCATTCCTTATTCTATATAATCGTGTGCATCCTTTTACTGTTCGTAAGAATGACATTTTCGCAGCTTGAATTCTACTTTTCTCTCTCGCTAATGGGACCCATGTTTCACTGCCCTATAATAATATAGGTGTTGTCATGGTTTTATAGACCTTTAATTGTGTATTCTTTTGTTGTTTTGTTGTTTAATGTTGTATATATAGTACCGCATATTGCTTGGAACTTCTGTAATTTGTTATTTATGTCGTTATCTTTTTCATAACTGATATTACCCCCCAGGTACGTGTGTGTTGCAACTTGCAACATTCTCTCCTTTTTAGTTCTACTCCAGAGTCCACTACTTTTTTCCATTTCTTTTTTCTTTTTTGACTATTAATGCGGTTACCATGGGTAGGGTGTAATCCATCAACCCTCCTCCTCCTTTCGCAAACGGGCTTGGGACCGGCTGTAGTGAACTTACATTATATTCTGTTTTATCTTAATATTACAAAGTTTTCTGCAACAATAAATTGTACTATTACAGTTCACTTAGGAAATCGCGTAGATGTTTCAATATTTTCCTATTAACTTCCACTCAATTGCCTTCTTTAGGTGCCGTCTTCAGATCAAAGTTGGGCAATCATCAGAGCAATTCTAATTCTTGAAGCTGCTGCTCTGAAAAGTTCCTCAGATGTGCATTTAAATCGTTCCCTCAGATTACGCAGCCACGAGATTCTTCTTCTTCCTACATTTCTTCTTTCTTAGATTTTTCCTTGTATTATCAGCTGCAACATACCGCATCTTTTTCCTCTTGTAACGTTTCGAAGATACTGTAATTTTGAGCTCTTTATCGTATCTACAGTTTCCTTTTGTTTACCCATTCTCCTCAGAACTTCAACGTTATTTATTGGGTCCGTCCACGATATTCTGAGGATCCTCCTGTAGACCCACATTTCGAACGCTTATAGTTTCTTGAGCGTTGCTCCATTGACGGTCCATGCTTCGACCCCGTAGATAAGAATGGTGAAGACGTAGCACTTAACTAAACAAACCCTCAAGTCCAGACTCAGGTTACTACCGTAGAGTACTATTTTCATTTTGATGAAATTTGTTCCTGCTGTTTCAATCCTGATTCTGATTTCATTGGTGTAGTCGTTATTGGAGTTCACACTTGCACCAAGATATGTGTATGTTTCAACCTGTTCGATATTCTTTCCGTTGACAATAAGGCCTTCGTTATTACGATATATCTTCGAAATCCTCATGAATTTCGTCTTCTTAATGTTTAGTGTTAAACCATACTCTGTCAGGATCACCGTATCGTCCGCGTATCTTATATTATTGATGGGTGTTCCATTGACCTTAATACCATATTTTTCTTCTTCAAGGGCTTTTTTGAGAATTTTTTCGGAGTATGCATTGAAAAGCATCGGTGACAGAACACCCATGTCTCACTCCTCTTTTTATTGCTATCTCTTCTGATGTTAGTTTGTTAATGCAAACTGTCGCCTTTTGGCTGTAGTATAAATTTGAGACGATTTGAAGGTCTCTATAATCCAGAAGTTTCATTTTGAGAATATTTATTAACTGGTCGTGTCGAACTCTGTCGAACGCCTTGTTATAGTCAATGAAACACTCATACACATCGTCTGGTCTGGTGAACGTCTAGACACCTTTGAACCAGCACGTTGAACGAGAACAAGGCTTCTCTTGTTCCCAAGCTTTTCCGGAATCTAAATTGAGTTTCCGTGGTGTCCATGTCTAATTTTTGATATATACGCACTCAATACATACATATAAAGAAATATGTTCTTAGGATTGCCTATCGGCTATTCACTTCCAATAATTTCCCTGGGTTTTCTCTCCTTAGCCCTTACCCTTACAATATTACCTCTTTCAAATGATATACTCCAAGTTATTAATTTACTCTATTCTGTTGCAAATGCTTTTTTGATGACAGTTAAGATAACTAAGAAAAGCTAAGGCAAACCTATACAATTTCCTTGTACTCTCTTCATTATTACAAGTATTACTGATCACTCTGTGTTGTACAAACCTATCTAGTACCTGCTACTCCCAAAGGATGGATACTTTGTACATAACTAAGACTAGCTTTATTCTAATCATTACGCTAGACTACTAAGATAATTTTGTCTTCTACAGGGTGGATTAAAAGCAGTGGTTTGGACAGATACAGTACAGACTGTAATGATGTTTGCAGCGTTAATAATTGTGATTATCATGGGCACCTTAAACGTAGGTAGTTTCGAAGAAGTTTGGAATCGCAGTGAACAAGGAGGACGTTTGGACTTTTTCAAGCAAGTGTTTTTTAAAGCAGTTTCGCAGCAACAACATACGAATGTAATCATTTTAGTTTTGACTGGGATCCAACTATCAGGCATACATTTTGGACTGTTGCAATTGGCGATTATTTTGCATGGCTAGCTTCCTGCTCGATAAACCAAGCTATGGTGCAAAGATGTTTGGCTATGCCTTCCTTAGCTTCAGCGAGAATGTAAGTCGGTTTTCGTGTGTCAGATCACAACAAAAATTTACTGGCACTAAACTTTCAGAACTATAATCATATTAATCGGTGGTATCAATGTTCTGGTATCGATGTGTTGTTACTCAGGACTTGTGATTTACGCATCTTATTATAAATGTGACCCTATTACCAGGGGTTTTATTGCCAAATCGGATCAGTTACTTCCATATTTTGTTATGCAAATAGCATCCAGTATTCCAGGGCTCCCTGGACTATTTGTTAGTGGAGTTTTCAGTGCTGCATTAAGGTATTAATCTTTATTATTTATACTCAACCACTTTGGTTTCACAATATTAATAAAATAAAGGGTTTTTCCTGGCGTGGAAATGGTATGATCTATCGTAAAGAAGTTGTTTAAGAAATTGTATTAAATTTATGTAATAATGGGATGTACTTTTAATATTGTAATTCAACAAACGCGGTTAATTGAAATTGAATATTTGTTTAATATGTAAAGAAGAACTAATAGTAGAGTAATGGTACTAAGTGACAGAAACAAAGTAAACGTCGACAATAGTTTTCTTGATGTGTCGCCCCTCCATAGATAACATAGGCGTTTCTAAATTATAACTAATCGTTCTGAGATCATTAAATGATGCATATCCTATAATAATACATTTTATTATCATGTAATTACTAGACTGTTATACATCATTTGAACTTCTCTCTGTAGAATAGAATGACATCATCAAAACCAATATACTTGCTTGGGATCTTAACAACTATTTTTAGTTATTGTATGCGTGGATGCGTAGATGAAACAAGACAAACTTACTTTAATATAGATTATAAAAACTAATTTGGCCAAGCTATCAATGTGGATACAAAAAGCAAAACATTTGAAAGGGACGTAGATTCATTAATTCCCTATGGAACAATCAAGACACAAACATTCAACGGACGAAGAAAAGGATTCAAAGAAATTAACGATATAATAGTTCTCCAGTTGGTGACGAATTGAAGCAATAACTGAGGTAGTAAACAAAAACTACACAATAAAAAAAACTAAACAAAGTAAAGAAAAAGCTGATAATGATAATAGCTACGAACTAGTTACGTTAAAAAGAATAAAGAGAAAATAGGAATATATATTTTAGTACGAAAGTGGAACACACAGAGTTAAAGGAATGGAAATATTTAAAAAAAAACTCAATAACAAGGTAGGGCAGAATACCATGAAACTACTCGGGATTCTGGGTCATTGAGAAATCGAAATAAACTAGCAAGATAGAAGTCAAACGGGTCCTCTTACGGTCCTAGAAGTGCTTAGCAACGCTATCCGCAGCTGTGTGAGTGAGCGGATTTACGGACAACACAAAATTGACTGGACCAACTGGCCAGGACTCAACCACAACAAGATGTGTGTAAACGCACCTTGCACGAAGAAAGTTACAGAACTACCTACTTGCTCTAAGCAGGATACAGCTCAGGATTGTCACGAGTTTCCTTACATGACATAGGGTAAGAGCTACAGTTGTTGGCACTTTAAGCAGTCTGTCATTTATAATATTATAGTAAATATATGGTTTTGACAAAAAGAACAATTTAAAAATTACCTTAATACGGAGCATATATTAAGTTTAAATATGAAACAAGTGAAATTGGCTTTGTTTGTCCCATTTTCTTGAAAAAAATTAATAAAATGCATGATGTCAAAAACACAGTAGTTGGCACTGTTGTCATAGTAATTGGCCCTCTTAATTATACAGTTATTGGCAACCTGTAGTCTAGAAAATAAAAACAATTTCGATATTTGCAAAACGAATGAAATTTATTCGGTTACATACAAGGTAAAAATATAAACCATAGGAAATTAAAAAAAAATATTAACATTCAAATGCAGGTAACAATAAGTATATTTATCTAATACATTATCATTTTTTAACCTTATTTTGACACGTTTTACAAATAAACATTTTACTTTCAGTAGCTTCAGCTTGATTTTTTTTTAAACATGTTTCGTGGTAACCTCTGTTACAAAAAGAACATTTAATGCCCGGATTTGTTTTTAATATACGCCTAACACAAATAAAACACAGTCCTGTTCTTAATTTGATATGTCCGGGAACCTGATCTTCAACGTCTGGTACTGGGTCTACATAATCAAAATGTTCGTTTATATCCTCTTTCGGATTGTGACGTTTCTTTAATGTTACGCAGGAAATAATATTAATTTTATTTTGCTCTTCTATTATTTCACTAGTGTCAACTATGGTGTGAGCTTCATTATGCTTTTCTTCTGTTTTTTCTTGTAATTGAGTAGTCTTTTGCGATTTTGTTGGTATGAAAGAGGTCTTTGTGTTGTATTTTCTTTTTACTGATTTAGTCGCTTTGGATTGTTCTTTGATTGCCTTATTTAAATTTCGCAAACGCTTCTTTTCTTCTTTTTCAGTCTGTTGCTTTATTTTTTCGTACTCCTTCTTATCCATAGCTTCTTGCCACATTTCTGAAGTAATTACAAATGGCAGTCTTTCAACTTGCCTTTTACCTGTTCTTACTGGCGAATCTGGGTAATGCAGAACGTTTTCTAATAAAGGAGTCTCGTTTTCTTTTGAATCTAGCAAAACAACAGGCAAAGTGTTGATAAATTCTTCAACTGTTACGCCAGAAAGTTCAATAGCAATGTTATCACTATTTTTGTTTTCTATGGATTGGCATGGAACACTTTCTTTGGTTATCACATGTGGATTTCTTTCAATAATTGTACTAATTTCTAGTTCTGCATTCGCAGATGTGTGACACAGCTGCTCTCCTACATCAATGTTGTCTTCATTATCAGTCTTCTCTACTTCACAGTTTTTACTTTTTTCGACAAAAGTATTCTCTTCATTTTCATAATACATAATGTCATCTTCGAAATCATTGTCATCTATCTCTTCGTTACTTTCAATTTTGTTAGAATTTTTATTAACTGAAAAATTTTTCCATAAATTATATAATATTAAAAAATCCTTGGTATAGCTTTCATGAAGTCTGTCCAGTTCTTTAAATTTATTAATATATTCCTCACCTACAGTCTGTACAAATACGTTATAACTTAAATCCCTTTGGAACTCATTGCTAGGCTTGACTTTATTATTTTTTGATTTCCCCAAACATTTGGTGTAGTCTATGGCGTTTGGGTTAAATGGGTATAAACCACACGCACGGAATCCATTTACTAAGGTCTCTGGTTTTATTGCAGTCACAACTTTTGATAAAATTGGAGCAAAATCTTCCTTGGTTAGTGCTTTAGAGGGATTACTTCTTCTCCAAGCTAGCACAGATTTTTTCCATTCTGCCTTAATTGGCCGAAAGGCAGCCACATCGGCGGGCTGCAATACGTGTGTTGCATTGGGATACAAAGCAATAAGAATAATTTGTAAATTGGAGCACAATTTGCTTAGATTTCTATCTAAATGAGTTCTGTGTCCATCTACAAACAGTATGATGGGGAATGTTACATTCATTCTCTTTAAAGCGGGATGAAAGACGTTGGCAATGTACTCGTAAAAAATATATGATTTCATCCACCCTGTATCACTAAGTCCTATCCCCCAAGATTTCGGCACAGACTGTGCTATATTGGATGGTAATCTTTTGTAAGGGTAAATTACCATTGGAGGAGTAGTCACCCCAGATGCTCCAAATGTGAACATGACTGTTAACGCTGATTTGGCATCACCGATGTCAGTTTCATAAACATTTTCAACACCTCTAGGAGCTAGGACTTTTTTATTTTTGGGACATAGAACAAAGTTTGTTTCATCTCCGCTGAAAACGCGAGTGGGATCTAAAAGAATGGTTTCATGGTTTTCTTGTATTAGATACTCTTGTATATTTTGAAACCAGCCCTTTATGTCAGTTTCGGACACTTTAGAACTAGCAGAGGTGACCGCCTCGGATGTTCTCTCCGAGATATCTGGATGTCTTCTTAAGAAGGCCTTGTACCAGCCTCTACCGGGGATATTATCTCTAAAAGGATTAATTCGTGAAGTTTGATCCAAATATTGTTTTAGAGAACATTGGACATCCTCCATTCTTCGTGGAAATCCCTTGCGATGGCATTCAAAAATCCAATTTTTTAAAGTGATTTCTTCCTCTCGAGTTAAAATTGTGGAAGGGCCACGATTAGGCACACTACTCAAATCGTTTTTTATTCGAAATTGCAAGGTTTATCTAGGTACCCCAAATAGACGGGCAGCTGTTTTTTTGGGAATACCATTTTGTACTGCCTCAAGGGCTTTTTTAATATTATCTTCGGTATATTTTTTTTCATACGTTGACGTTTTTTTGGGCGTTTTGTTCAGCTTCTGCCTGGCAAAATAAAATAAATCCTTACTATCGTTAGAATACATTTATTGGCACCGTAAATTTTACAGTACTTGGCATACTGCCAGGTACTGTTTAAAACCTACATCTTGCATCACGAAGGTATTTTATCGTCATCCCAATGAATAAGACAAAGAAAACGGCATATTTCTAACGCATTTTATAATTAAACGAAAAATACAGTTATTGGCACCCTATGCCAAGTACTGTTTTCTTGCGGTTAATTTGTGGCAGTTGTTGGCACCACGAACAATACACGTTAAGCGAGATATTTGTAGGTTATGACTTATGAAAACGACAAAAAGTTATGTTATTTTCACAAAAACAATATGTTTTACATCAGAAGTACCAACATTCATACTAAAACAAAGTTATGTTCTAGGTCTCTTTCTTATTGATTTTGTAAAAACTTACCAACAGTCACTTGCTTCAACTAGCAGCACTCACAAAAAAAGGCAGTAAAATATTATGCTGCCAACACAAGAAGCTAAAACATTCCAAATATGCGAACAAATGATATAAGCACAAATTGCATGCATCAAAATATCCCTGAAATGAATAAAATTCTTATTATTTTAATTTAGAAATGTTAGTGCCAATTACTATAGCAGTGCCAATAACTGTAACGTCTACCCTACAACTGTTAAGGAACGCCTACGGGAGGTCAAGAAATTCAATGGAGACCTTACATGTACATCTTACAACAAGGAACCGGTAATGGCAATCCACATTCTGTGCAACTGTAATGCACTGGTTAGAAAATGACAACGCATATTCCTACATGCACAAATAGAGCCGAAAGACGTCTACACACACCCAGTGAGAGACCTGCTTCTCTTGATACAGAGAACTAAGATCACTGATTGGTTGTGATAACTGTTTAGAGCGAGCACAATAAATCCTTCACTCTGCAGGCTGCAGTGCTTGTGGTACAACAATTAGAGTGAATTTATAATATATTTTACATTATTATCAAAACCTGTTCACTCTTCTTACTTTTAAATTTAAAATTTTGTATTATTAAAAAAAGGTCTGACTTGTTTGAGTTTACCACCTCAACAAGGTTACATCCAATGCTACTTCACCCCATATTCAATTAGGTCGGGGGAAATGAAATATAATATTACGTAATAGAGGGTTTACATGTGTATGAATTTAGTGGCCCCAGTCCAACTTTCACGCCAGTAAAGGTTTACATACATTTCTTAATTTGACCTCCCCAGTTTCATTTTTAAAGTACACACTTCAGGCGAGTGCTCGTAAGTGGCTAAGAAAACAGGTCAACTTATTCGTAGCCCCTGCCACATAGTTACAAGACTACTGGTTGAAAATATGGTTAATAATTTGGAAAAGAGAAAATTCATAAACGAAAAGGCCGATTATGGGTCAGAAGACGGAGTGGTCTTAAACAATATTTAGGTGCAATTATTTTTATATGTATGACAGTTTTGTGGGACAGGGGAGTGGTGACGGAGGTGAGACTCTTCCTAGGAAAAGGAAAGTAGAGAAGAAGAATAGACAAGACAGGGTGAAGGAGAACTGAGGTAAGAGAAGGGACAAACGAGGAGAGAGGAAGAAAACGAGGAAGTAGGGGAAGGGAAGAAGAAAGAGATAAAACGTTGCCGTAGCAACTGATCAAG
>JABXWE010018674.1:0-54213 GCA_014611495.1 Limonius californicus
GGGGGGGGGGGGCGATGAAGAACAAATGCGGTGCAGGACACCGCCATCTTCGACTTATGGTAATAAGAGACCGATTCTCCAGTACCAGATCAATTGCCGATCAATGGTTAGCTAACGAAGGTCGTCCTGTATCAGAGCTCAACGGCTCAGCACGGACAGCAACGTTTGGAATGGTATAGGTTGCGACTGCATTGAAACCTAGAGTGGCATAGGGTGATGTTCAGTGATGAATCCCGATTCTGTTTGGGGATGCATGATGGCCGTATGAGGGTCAGACGAACACGTGGGGAACGTCGCAATGTTGAATTTTCTGTTGCGAGGCATGTGCACCAAACTGTGGGGATTATGGTATGGGGTGCTGTAACTTATGGGAGTAGCTCCAGTTTGTTATTCATCCGAGGCAATATGAACGCCCACCGATATGTGGATGAGGTGGTAGAACCCCATATTCTTCCATTTCTTCAGCAGTTGGAAGACCCACTTTTCCAGCAGGATAATGCCCGTCCCCATACAGCAAGACGTTCTATGGAGCGGTTTGCAGAGGATGATGTCAATCTCTTGCCATTGCCACCCCGATCTCCCGATCGTTCGCCCATCGAGCGTGTTTGGGACATTATGGGGAGAAGACTGAGGAACTTGCTGCATCTTCTGCAGACGCTGCAAGCTCTAAAGCACGAATTACAGGTTGCTTGGGACACAATACCTCAAGAGGAAGTCGACCATCTGCTAGAATCGATGCCACGAAGATTGGGGGAGTCTGTAACCAATAGCGGGGGACCAACCCATTATTACTAAAAATTATGTTTATATTTTGTTCTTTTCCTTTAAAATTTTAATCAATTGCTGCCTTGTAGTAGTTAAACGTTTCTGCCAAGTTTGGTCAAAAAATTCCTACCCCTTCTTGATGTTGCGATTTCCATGTCACTGAGTATATAATAATTAAATACGTGGATTATATAATGAAAGATACCGAGAAAAGGTGGCAATAAGTGTAAAGTAACATAGGACTGGAAGAAATACATAAAATGGTTTGTGGATGACAAGGCAAGTAACATAACTAGAGAGGCAAAAGAAAAGTGAGAATAACCCGAAAGACTTTGGTAACATAATTACAGGATTGGGGAAAGTAACAGCGTAGACAGAAGAAGAGATGACACGATTTAGAACTGTAACCAGTGGAAGAAGTAAGCAAATGGGTTAATTTTCTGTGAGGTACTGTTGTAGTAATTCACCGTAGGGACTTCAGTTGTAAGTTCATAAAGTACTGCCTGACCATTTAGTTATTAGTTATACCAGAATGGTGTGAAATGGTACTGCAAATAACTTCGTAAGATATACGTTTGCAAACGGAACATGGTTTGAATATTTGTTACGCGGAATTCTTAAATGAGCTCAAATAAAAGGTGTGCACAACTTCGCAATAGAAAAATTATATACATTGTATGATACTTATACTTACTTTTGCCATATCGGTAATAGTATTCGCATTATCCATTAATTTACGTTGGTCCATTTTTACTTTTCTTAACCTAAGAAGAAGAAATTTGGATTATTGGATTGCATTATTGCCATTCGATGAAAGTTTCGCCGAACTTACGCATAAATAGCAAGTAAGAACTTCCTCTGATGAGTTCGAACTCTACCAGGGTTAACTCGTTTCACTAGCCTTGTGTGTTTATATATCAACCAGGTTTCTCTTAGTACATTGGCTGCTGCATTTTTGAGCTGAAATTGGAAACAGAAAAATTATCTTTCGCGTATTATTTTTTTCAGAAAAGGCTGTTTTATTTATTATTAAGTACATTTATAACTCAATGCGCACTGTTTATTCCAATTAGAACAACTGCACATGTATACTTACTCGCTTTGTAAGCTGAGTATCCATCATGAAATTATGCACATGTTTCTCAGCTCTTGTAAGCTCCAATTTTCGTGAAACCACGGCGACCAGCAGTGCGGTGCAGCCTGCACCCTGTAATTGTAAATTATTGTATTCATACTCTCATATATATTCGTATTTGATAGCTTAAGAAATAGAACACGAGTAGTAATGTTCCATCTGTTCTATTAAATAAGACCACCGGCTTGATAACAATTCATAATACAAAAAAAAAATGTATTCTAAAAAAGGGAGAAAAAGCTGAATTTGTTTCTCCTAATTTGAGCATTAGATCTAACAGTTAAAGAAATATGAACTAGATCTAATAAGAATAACACAAAATTAGACTGTGTTTAAAATTTTAAATATTACTTTAGTGAGTAAAGTACTAGAAATCGAAATAGACTTTTACTACTCATGGGCCACGAACCAGCTGTATAATATAAATTAATTAACATTTTATGAGTACTAGCATTTAAGGGTTGGAAGCGTAACTGTGTACAAGAGGTAAATGTTAAATATGAATAGTGAAATTGATTATTGATTTTTTTGGTTACATATATTGCAATATTGCTTGCATAAGCATTATTGGTAATGGGGAGTTACTATTCTACGATGTTTAGTGTATTTAATGTGCACATGGGACACAGAAGGAAATATATGCCTTTGGGGCAAAGCAAATTATGCTTATATGCTTATGCTATATTATTTCACTGCTAATCATAGTGATATACAAATTGTTCAAAATAAAGAAGGGGTTAATTAAAAGAAAATCATAGTGTAAATAGATCTAAACAATATAATTACTACATGCTATTGGTATATGTCATTTTAATTTCCTCTTGGAAATACATTTAGGGTGTCGCTGGCAAACACAAAATCAAAACATAGAACCCTTATACTTTTGGATTAAATTTATAGAGCTTTCTATCACCTTTGGTTTCATTGATAGGAAAATGCTAAAACATTAGATTTCGCGAGGAAAGTTATAACAACGTGGTGTAAAGTCAGCTGAATTTGGATTAGATATTAGGGAACCAAAGGAGGCAATATCGTCAATGGAAGAGTACAGCCATTCATAGCCGAGGGCCGATTTTACAAATTTAGGTACTGAATGATTAAGGAATTACTGCTTGTGATTACTAGGTGATCTCCGGCACCATAAAGATTAAGTTAGGGCCAGAGGCATCTGAGTACTTAAATTAATGGGTCACATGGCGGTACCCAGAAATCCAGATATTGGAATCAACCTTAATGGAGCAGAATTACCTTTTTTGTGGAATCGATAGTTATGTCACTATAACGGACGAATACGTGGAAGATTATAGTAAAATGTATTTGAACGAAATCGTTCAAGAGACTAAGTGTTGGAAGAAGCTCGCCTACAATGTGGGAAACAATAAGTTTACGCTATGGTATTACTTTGATATTGTTAAAGAATGATTCTTTACTATTTGATCTATATGTAGACAAGATTTGTCGTGCACGTGTAATTCCATTTATCGTCAAAGTATGGGCTTTATTTTCAGCATGACGATTAGTGGCCGCATACAGTTTGAATAGTAATAGATTATCTGACTAACGATAATATGGAAACGATAGAATGATGAATTTTTGTGGTGCATCTATCAAAAATACATGAAGCGGTAACCCATATGTGATATATGTTAATCGAATTTTTAGAAGACGAATAGCTTCAAATAGTTAGATAAGTTATGTGATGTGGGTGTAGTAGACCATTTGCTTTCTTCTCTGTTAAGTTCCCTTCTCCGGTTACCGAGGGCCGGTGAAGTTCTCGCGATCTTGTGCAGATCGGAACAGGAAATAGGCATCCAAGCCCGTCCAAACTCTAATATTCTTCAACTATGACTGCTTCCTGCCAATACCGCGCCTATCTTCGATTTTTCCCTCCACTATCAGTCTTCGGAGCTCATATTTCTCATTGCGTATTATATGACCTAGATAGGCAGTTTTGCTTTGCTTGATGGATAAGTTCAGCAGTGCTCTTTTCTTCTGTGTGATCTTCTTAATATTTCGCAGTTGGTAACATGTGCAATCTATGGTCCACAGCTCTGCTGCTTCCAGTTTATTCATTGTGTTTATTTTCAGTGTCCACGATTCGCTTCTGCATAATAAATAATATGGAATATATTTATCACTTCACTAATCGATGCCGTGTATTTAGACTGATTGCCGGACTACGCAGAAGCAGTTTCATATTGTTGAAAAAGGTTCTTGCCTGCTCGGTTCTAGATCTTATTTCACGATCTACTTGCCTCCAAGTATTTGAAATCTTTCACCTCTGCTATTCTTGCAGCATATAGGGTTACGTTTGTTGGCGGCTCTTGTGTTTTCATTATTATTGTTTTGGCAGTATTTATCTTGTGACCAACGTGGTCGCCAACACCAATCAGTTTGTTCGGCAAACGTTGAAGTGCTCTTGGACTGTTCGCGATAATATTGGTACCATCCGCGTAACGTAAATTGTTTATTATATTAATTTTAATACCTTCAGTTTCGTCTAATAAGGCTTCTGTGAAACTATATGCAATACAAATTGAATAGTAGGGGGAACAACACACGTCCTTGTCGTACTCCTCGCTGGTATTAGACAATACATCACCATACTTAATTACGACTTCCTGGTTCCAATATAGATTTGTTATTATTTGGATATCGTTTCTGTCCAAGCCTTTTTCTTCTAATACTTCGACGAGTCGTGTATGCTTCACTCTATCGAAAGCTTCCTTGTAGTCGATGAAGCAAGCATACATTTCCTTTGTTGGTTTTGGCATTTTTGAAATAAGATATTTTTATCGAACATGGATGCCCTTGTTCCCATATCCTGTCGAAATCCATATAGCGATTTCTCTTTGCTGCATGTTTCCACATGGATGACTTGAAGAAATAATTAACGTATTTGACTAATTAAACTTATTTGTCTATACTGATCATATTTATTTGCCCTCGCTTTCTTTGGGATGGGTATGAAGGTTGATACTATCCAGTCTTAGGGAATTACACCGATTCTATAAATGTTGTTGAATAGTTTTACCAGAACGTTTATGTTTGTCTAAGCTAATAATTTTATAACCTCTATACATAGTTCATCTGTCTCCACACTTTTTCCCGTTTTGTTATTTTTAATAGTTTTCATCACTTCCTCATTCTGAGTTTCAGGAGTTGTTACCAGCTCTGTGGTGATTTCATACTCGCACTTCTATATATAGGTATCCTAAAGTTTTTTGAGTTCCTCAGTATTCAGGATGATTATATTGTTTATGTCGACTATTTGAGACGTATTTCGTCTTATAGTCTTGTCCGTAACTTTTTATTTTTTTTTGTGTACAGCAAAACTGTTGTGTCGTCTTGCAATTCTTCAATTTCCTCACACTTTCCTCAATCTAAGATTCTTTAACTAACCAGATTTAAACCGCATTTCTCTGTTTGTTTGTTTGTACTTGTTTTTGTTCTTACAAGTTCTTCGGTCATCTATCATTTGTAAGATTTCGGGGGTCATTCAGATTTTCTTCTTTGTAATTTTTCTGGGCCGTATTTCTTCGTTTTCGATTTTCTTCAGCGCATTTCTCAGTTCTTCCCATAGTAGTTGAACAGTTAAGTCTCAGCCTGTTGTTAGTTTGGAGATTTCTTTGTTAACATTTTCCCGAACTTTCATCTGTGTGTGTGGGTATGTCAGTTTCGTGATATCAACCCTTTTGTTAGCCGTGGCTATCAGTTTCTTCAATCTTACTCTTATATACTACGGGATTGTGGTTAGTGTTGACATCAACTCCTGACATTTCGTTTTTATATCTGTTATTCACCAATATATAATCGATCTGGTTTCTGAGTATGTTATTTGCAATCGAGGGGTCGTAGGGGCATATTAAACCAAGTATTTATGATGACAATGCCTTCTTCTTGGTAGAACTGCATTAAGTTGTTTCTTCTCGGATTGCGTTTGCCCGACCCGTATTTCCAAACAACTTCATCCGTTTCTTCTCTTGCAACTTTGGAATTAAAGACAGCGATTACTACGGTTAACTCATTTCGTTTTAAGCTAGTTAGTCGTTCTTTAAGTTCGCTATAAAATATTTTTCTCTGTTTTAGGCTTGTCAGCAGTTCGGGCATAACATCGTATTACATTAATGTTAACATGGTGAGGCTTAATTTTTATGAGCATTAATCTAACTGAATGTGGGATGTAGTTTATTGCAGATGTTTCTATCGTCGGTGATACAATTATGCCTACTCCGTTGGAATGGAACGGAAGATCATTCTCTAAGTAATACACTAGTCATCTATGGGTGAGTCCTATACTATCAAATAATTTTCAAGATGTACTATATATATATATATGCACTAATAACAAGGTTTCTGTCGCTTGTTAGTTTTTGCTGTATCTATCTACCGGCACTTAGTTTGGCCTGCAGGTTAATGCAGTTTCCAGGTTGTGGGACTTGGAGCCATACGTAGGAGCTGGATACCCTGCGAGGATCAGTTATCCAGAACCTCCTGCTGTCTCTTGTAGCTTGAAGTTACCGTTCTGAATAATAGGTACTACCTTTGCAGAGTATCCCCGTACATTTCTATAATAACATTTTAAAACGCCCAGATTCCAAATGTAGGCAGTCTATGCGGCGAATAAAAATCTAGTGTTGCAACCAGCTACACACAATTTTCTATTCCGGATTGTATAAGCATAAAACAGTTTCTAGTATTTATGTGTTTAAATTTGACGGTAAATTGTAGATGCCTTACGGTTGAAGAGAAGTACGTGGCCACGAAGACATGAAGGTTAAGTATCCTTACGTGGATTAGCATGTAGCAAACTAAGGGAACACAGATAAAACGGCAAATACCGACCAAGATTTAATGGGGAAGGGTTGAAACCAAAGAAGATCATACATTTCTTCAGGTGGTAGTAAGTCCAAACTACCAAGAGAAGGTATTGGAGATACAAAAAAATAATGACACCAAATATTCAATGCTATAGTTTGAACTATTTAATAATTAAACTGTGTTTTTTTTTTCATTTAAAGAGTTTGTTCCAGGAAACACTAACCATGGGTAGATATAGTCAACTAAAGATTTAAAAAAAATTATAAAAACGTTCTTACCATAATTCCTGTACTAACTGCGATGCCTCTCCCGCAGTACGTATTTGGCACAATATCACCAAATCCAACGCTGAGAAAAGTTATCGCTATAAGCCACATTGCATTAAGAAGGTTTGCATGCTCCTCATCGTGAAACCTGTAATGCACACCGACACATTTATTGATATATTTTAATGTTTTTTAAATACTTTCCTTTCGCACTGGCGTAAAGTCCAACTGGCAATTATCCAAAGCGATACCATAAACACTAGTAGTACAGTTCCAGGGCAAATTGTCATAAGTGTTTTGAGCACAAATCGGGTATTAAAATTGATCCGATTGAGTGCACCGATACTTCTCGATGAAGCATCCGTAAATAGCTTACTATGCAGCAACATAACGCGACATATCAAATAGAGCCGAAGGAACATAGGCAAAGACAAGGGCACATCGTAAGGGACACACTTCTTTCCAATCCCACCGTTTTTATTCGCTAATTTTGTAGTCCATACAAACTGATTGTTACCAGGGATCGGATGCACAGCACATATGATGAGTTCCATAGAAATTTGACCGATCCTTTGCCACGTCATGGCTATTCGCCAGTCATCGGCACAGTTGTCTATCATAAAAAGCTAGAACAAAATAGACATATTAAAGTTTACGTTTTATTGGTGCCAGATGTATGTATCATTTTAAAGTTCCAAGTTTAAAATTATTTCATAGCCCATTCAGATAACTTGGTTCTGTTGTAAGGTAGAGCAAGTTCATACTTTAATTATTAGAGATTTTGTTTATAATTTCGGAAATTTATACAGTTTTGATTTGGTTAAGTTTCTTTGACAATTACGCACTCACAAATGGCTTCCGCACGTATGATTTCTTCTTATATTGCTTCAGGCTTTCGACGTTTTCTGAATTCTCGCGAATAAGATTAACCTTCGGCTTAGGCCTTGTCGTCATTTGGAAGTAACATTCAGCATAATCAAGTAAATCGTTAGTCAATAACCAGTCGGGGCTTTCCTGATTATGTTGGGTTTGATCCCCAAATGACGACACCGTTTAAGTCGAAAGTTAATCCTATTTTTATTTCTTTAACCAAGCAGTCTTGCATGTTCAGCATTTCATGTTCGTGTCCCTATCTTGCACTGGTCAAGTTATTCACTTCATAAAGCTAGACTATATGTTAGATTAACATTAGCTCCGGTTGTTTGAGGGTAAATTAGCTTATGTTAAGACAAGTTACATTAGGTTATGTAGATTAAGTGGAGCTAGGTTAGGTCGGGGTAGCGTCGAGAGAGGATCATGAGGAACAGTATAGAATGGAGGAAGACTCATCAGTATTCTGACAACTTGCACTTGTGCAGACTAATTCTGGGCCAAGTCTGTAGTGCGCAGTCGAAGAGCTGCATCCTTAACGAGGTGTTTTCTAACAAAGGTCTACAGATCTAGAGATCTATACCTCGATAAAAAAGACCTTAAGCGGATGGAAGGGATGACGATACGGTGTTGGACATGGATTTGATTTTGGCAGGTAATTGGACACGGTAGTTGACAAATTGCTTTGGATACAGATAATGCAATATCAAATATGAGTAGTACAAAAAATGTTTTCTAGATTTGGGTGCAGGGGATTGGAACCCCATTACCGGCAGGAGTTGACGGTTGTCACGCGGGCTTTCTCTGATTGTCATCCAGCAACCGTGATTAGTCAGTGGCCACTCCAGGCCACTCACCAATAACAAATTGCTAGGATTGCGGAACCGAAAAGGAAGCAGAAATGGAAAATGCATAGAATGCACATGAAGCACGAGCTAAAGCAATTCAACGTGAGATTGGAGGATAAAAAAGAAACAGAATTGATAGGACATATATAAAAAAAGAATAAAAATGAAAAGGTACGAATATAAATGGAGAGGCTGGCAGTATTTGGACGAAGGGATTGTTTGAACCGATCCTCATCGTTAACACTGGATAGGCACAGGATTTTCTCCCAACCATTTTATTATGAAACATAGATATGTACGCGAATAGAGATAAGTCATATAAGGTAACTGCTATAATAGGTAGCCTGAAGAGGAATGAAGAAAGAGTAAAGAAGCACAATGGAAGTTGAGAGAAGAAAACTCGAAGAAAAATAAATATATATGAATCTTATGAGGTCTAATTGATAAAATGACAGACGAAACTATGAAAATCGGAGCATTAATAAGTACGAATTCCAACACTAAAAACGAAATCCAACAATTAGTAAGTTGAATTCGAATGATGGTGGAATGAATAAAAAGAAAGAGTCAAAAAAACAAGCTGGAAAGCATACTACAATAGAAAATGCAAACCCTACCAAGCGAAGAATGGCAACCAAGAAGAGAAGCGGAGGACTAGAATGCTAAAATTACACAAAAAATTAAGGACGTCCTGGAGAGAGAAGGAAGAATAGAGAAATTTGAATAACTAAAAGAAGAAATATGGCTTGGCTATAGACTTCGGAAGCCTGATACTTAAAACAGACGAACCTAGGCAACATAAGAAACTGCTCTATTATGTAGCGTAGTGGGCGAAAGAGGCAAAGAAAAAAGAAACCAACGAATTCTAGAAACACAACAATGAAGGGTGGCTATCATAGCAGCGGAGGCGTACAGAACCGTATCGACCAAATTATAGCATCGATGCTACCAGTAGACTTGATAATTCATGATAAAACTGATGTAAGCATGGAAGGGACAGAGCAAGCAAAAGGGCAATTAAAGAAGAAGCTCAAAATAAATGGGAGGAACGATGAAGGCAAGATTCGGCGAAAACTTGATGGAAAAGTAGAAACCACGGCGTAGTCAACTACTACCTAGCGCAAATGCTGAGTGGTCACGGGAGTTTTGTGACACATAAAAAAAGGATAGGTAAAACACCAATTATGAATACTGCATTTTTTTGCGAGGAGGGCATAAATGAAACAGAACACATGTTTTTCTGGTGCTAGAGATGTTAGGAAATGAGAGTCGAAGCGGTTACAAGAACGGGGATAGTACTGACGCCGGAACACGTGGTGGAGACTATGGTATAAACAGAGGACAACTTGAAAGCAATAGAAGGTATTGCCGAAACTTAAAGGATACTGAAAGAAATAGCGGATGGGGGATATAATGCTGTCAAATAAATGAAGGAAATTCCTACTATCCTGAAGTAATAGGAAATTGGTTCCGGGATAGTACCTAGTAGTAGAGCGGTTTAGTTGGTAGGTCTTCCTCTAGAGAAGGGGGATTTCAACAATCCCTAGGAGTACGGGCGCTGGAGCTCTATGAAGATTTCCCCTTCGGTTGAGAAACATATTAGTTTAGGAAGAATATAAAGTTATCTGTTCTAAGTCAGAGATAGGCGTATCATGAAGTAGACAATCATTTGGTGAATTGGATAATCTGTTCGATTCAGTTGTTAAGATGTCTTTTGCAAATCATTAATATTGCTACAGTATGTGTTTAGAAATGAGGAAGCTCATAAGGCAAGTCAACATTATGTATTACATTAAAACTGGAAACACTTCTAGAAATCACGAACAGTCCTAGGATGATAACAATTTGGTAGAAGATTAATACAGGTCATCCCATTCTAAATGTTTCTATGGGAATGTGAAAGGTACTAAAATATCACACTAGTGATGTGTATGTATTGTTAGTTTCTATGACCCTAACGGCTCATATCAATGATAAGCTGCATTAAATACAGTTTTCTGGACAGAATTGATTTTTACCATTACAAATTGTTCACCATTTTTTTTTTCGTTGAAAACAACAATCAATTATAAGAAGGTTACACGTGTACGATTATATTAAATTATATAAATATTAGTAAGTTTATTTTAATTACACAGGCTTTCTGAGTTTTCCAAACGGTTGCTAGCGGATATTTACTTTGAAAATTGTTTACTAAGTATGAATTTCCATGAATCTATTTTGAGTTGTCGACTAGTAGAAGTACAAATATTAGTGTACGATACAGATTGAAGGAAACATAATTAGGTATTTTTCTAAAATAAAACCAAATAAACACGTATACTTTATGTATGTAAATCTCATCAGCTGAAATAAAATTAAACTACTGGTAAATAGGAATATCGTCTGAGCCTTGCTCTTGTATATTGACCACAAAACATTGTTTTATAAAAATTATGGGTACCGTCTAATATTGGCAGCGAACGCGATGTATAATTTGATAACCATTTAAAAATTCCTTCAATTTGTTAAGGCAAAATTTCTGAAGCAAAATTTAATTAACGCCCACGCAAATAATGCATGCCTTTGGAGATTGAAAAATTCCCACTGAACGAAAAAGTTTTCAGAATTACATTACCAATGACAGGTGTGCTTGTTTTGTAAGTTCGCGTTCAAAATATTTCAGCGATATTTATTAGGGTAAAGGGTAATACATTAAAACCGTTCTGAATGCTGGCAATAACATTTCTCATAGGGTTGCTTGGCAAATACCAAATACATTTTAACCACCTCTTCGCTTTATTTGTATCCCATAAATTATATAATTTCATATTACAGTAAATGTAACCTTAACGCACGTTATTTTATTTTAATCCTGGCATATTCGAAATTAGTAGCAGTGTCATACAATGATTCATATCTGCTCATATATGCAATCAACCCCAAATGACTATTCCTCTTCGTGATCTCAACTAGATGATACCGTATGTGGATGCAGAGCAAACAACTTAACCGGAAAGAGCCCACATAAAAGTATCCTACATACATACGTACTGCCGACATCATCAAGTCTATTTGCCTGACATTCTACATATCAAATTGCATAAAGATTTCGCTAAACCAATCTATCAAACGGATTTAATGGATCTCGATCCAGATCACCTGTAAAATACCAGAATATCTGCTTTAAACTCCGCTACTAATAAATGGGAAAGTTAATTGGGATGAATTCCAAAGAATAAATTCTAAGGAGTATCCGGGATAATGTCATTATATGCCTTGGCAGATTAGTATACGCTAGTATGCTAACCCTATAAAGCCGCGTATATTACTGCCTTCTACCTCATAAGTTAGCGCTGAGGAGATTCACGTGGTGGTGAAGAATGCCCGATGCCTAATCGGATGTAAGCCTGTTAACGGACGATTCATATCCTAAGATTACCTTCCTAGAACAAGAGTTCTAACAATTTCAGGCAACTACAGACTGCAATTGAATAAACAACAAAAAAAACTCCATAAATATTAGAAAATCACGAAATTCCTACAAACGACATTATTAAATCTGCTAACGCATAGAGGACAACAGAATCCAAATAATTACGTATATGAAATATCCTGGTGATGCACTGAACAACTAGAACTACACAACTCAACGTTATGACAGGCAGTAACAGGAATCTTTAAATAACAGTTAGTACAATTAGTAGTAGTAGTAGTAGTAACATGACATAACGATAGTGGTAAACTCGAGACAGAAACTAATAAAAGCAATAGAAAAAATAGAGGAAGAGGCAAAACATTATGGAATGGAAATAAACCAGGGTAAAACAAAATATATGAAAGTAGGAAGAGAAGAAGGGAACACACATAAATACCTCAAAACGAAGAGGCATAATTTTGAAACTGTCTCCTACTTCAACTACCTGGGAACGACGATACAACAAGCAGGTAAAGAACAGATAAAAGAAAGAATCCTCAAAGGAAACCAAGCCTATGGAAGAAACATGAACCTTCTGAAAAGCAAAGCAATCACCAAGAAAACCAAGATAAAAATATATAAGGTATTAATAAGGCCAATATTGACGTACGCCCTAGAAACAGCAATAATACACAAAAAAGATGGTGAAGACCTGAAAATAGCGGAAAGAAAAATAATGAGAACAATATTAGGACCAAATATAACAGCAAATGGAGAAAAAAGACTAAACAACAATAAAGAAATAGAAGACGAACTCAGAGGAGAAACCATCACAAGATTTCTAAAGGTACACCGTTTAAAATGGGCGGGACACATCATGAGGAGAACCCCGACGGAGACGCTAAGGAGAATAACACAATGGACCCCACTAGGCCCAAGGAAAAGGGGAAGACCCAAAAAAGGATGGCTAATACAATAGAGGAAGACATAAGAACACTGGGAATAACAGACTGGAAACTGAAATGCAAGGAAGGAAAGGAGTGGAAGAAAATAACTTTCGAAGCCAGGACACACAAGGATCTATAATAAACCAAAGAAAAGAGAAGTAATCCCCCTCAAAAATAGGATTTTAAGTCGCGACCATGCGTCAGCCATAATATTAAGATTGTACGGCTTGATGATGATGAGTAGTAGTAACAAATCATGGTTGGTCTAGTTGCTCTCAGCCTCTCTTTAACCAGAACAAATACAATCGAATATCAGTCTGGTTGTAGTACCTGTTTCTGCTTTGATATTATTACCAGTAATTAAGAACTTTAATTTAATTTAATTTAATTTAATTTCTTAAATTGATTACTGACCATTCCAATTTAAGGGCACATTCTTAAGGCCTATGGTGTCTCGACATTGCCGTGCTGTAATGGTATAAATTACGCAGTAATAATGTTTGTCAGTTCTTGAATAACAAACAAGAATTAGGTTTCCTGATTTTGAAGAATAAACGCCATTTTGTCACCACTGTGGATTGGAAGGGGATATTTAAGAATAACGCGTTTGTCTTTCATTCGTGATATATAGAGTTCGAACCTCCCCCGAGGTACTCACTCCTGGTTTAGATTATTCGTAGACCACACAAGCGCATATTGGGACAGTATTAGCAACGAAACTCTTTCTCTATGCTTATATACCAATTACTGGTTGAAGAGCGGCTGACGATTTCGGTGAGTAACCCGATTGCCTTAATATAGTGGCTTGCTTGAACTGACAATGATGTTTCTGTCTACAACTGTTGCTAAAATTTGAAACTGTTTCACCGCTTACGTAGCGGGCACGTTGCAGGTATGTGCCTGGTATAATGTGGGGAATAATTTCGGTTTAATGGGGACGTCCTTATTATTCGTTGCGAGTAACGTAAAACAGCTTTCTCTAAACCGAACACGCATTATAACTACAATAAGTATATAACTAATACTATATTTACGAGCAACAAGCAATATTTTAAAGTACTTGTTAGTCTTCTGGTTCTTTTATTTTTTTAGTAATATTAATTAGCCACAACCAGCAAAAATTGTAGGAATGACTGATAAAACTGCAAAGCTTCGCTTCTATTGAATATACTTTCGATAAAACTATAGCTCCACAATAATAAAGTATTTTATAATAAATTTCTATACTTTCGTCATTTTTCTTTAAAGTGATAATTTACAGGTCCGGTAAAGTTGTCGAAACTTTTAATACAGCCTAAAAGTTACAAAACTTTAAAATAAATCTAGAGGTAACAAGACCATCACCATAATTATACCAATTGCTAGAGCTAGTTAATATTTTCAGCCGTATTTTGTAGCTAGCCTTCCTCAGAAAAATCTCCACTCATTTGCTAAATCAACAGCTGTAATAATTTTACTCCATCTCACTAGCAATTTGCAGTAGTTTCAAAACCTTGAATAAAACATAATTTCACAGAATTTTCCCTTTGATTGATTACCAGATTCGATCATGACACCTACCATGGAAAGTAAAGTAATCAATTAAATCAGAGAATAGGGAAAAAGAGAAAGCGGATGTATGCGGTGACGATCCCATTGCATTGCTATGACAGATTTTTTCATTGAAATGCTTAAAAGCTTTAGCTGTTTGGGAGTGAATAATTATTGATATTGTCATAAAAAACAATCAAGAAGTGGAAACTGAAAATGTAACCAGCTTTCTCCAGAAAGAAATTAATGTTATTTTAAAATACTTTTTAGCTTCTAAATGGTATTAGTAAGGTTATACAATATCCTGTAATTAATAATAGACTATTAATAATGACTAAACAGAAGCATAATTACTAGTGGAGAGCGTGCTCTAAGGTGCGGCACGTTTTATATTAGTTATTGTAGTAAGCCTCTGTACATGAACTCGCAGTTTGCGGGAGGTTTCTGTTTAATTTTTCAACGTAAGCAAACTTGGGTCAGTAAATATTGTAACAGTATGTTGACAGGTCCATAAGCAAACAACATTTTTGTTTATTGGCCTCCTGGAATCGAAGGACTAAAAGTACAGCCTGCGTGTCCTATACAGTGTTGTTTGTTTTTGGATCCCTATAAGAAAATATTACAATTACCTATTTTCTTCTAAACTGCACTCTAAAATCTGTCTCCCGACAAATCAGAAACAGAGACAACAAAGATGTAAACGTATAAAAACTAGTCTTGCTCGAAATGATTAAATGTTTTGTTACTATTATTAGCTTTTTTTACACGTTGAATACAAACTTTTTAAACACCAAATTGGTTTCCAAAAATTCCCGTCAGTAACGTCAGACCGCTAAAAGCAGTTACCATATGCTATAAGATAAAGAATAAAGAGAAAGAGAAGCAAATGAATTACGGTGGTTGCGGATAAAATAATTCCACTGAAAGTCTGGTAAATTAAAATTACTGCGACAAAATAGCAGGAGCATCCAAGGCAACTATAGACATAGTCCACGAAGAAAGTAATTAAAGAGAAAGGAATGGTAAGGTGTGAAAGATGACTAGGCTAAAAATGGAAAGACATGATCTAGAAAGTAAATGTTGATACATATTTCGATTTAGTCTTATGATATATAAATGTGTAAGTGGGAGTGCCATCTAAATAGATTTATTTGATTATGCTTTGAGGTACGTAAATACTGCATGATCTAGAAAGGAAATGTTGGGGCATATTTCGATTTAGTGTTGTGAATAGAAATCTGTATGTATACTACATATATATAGATGTGATTATACTTTGAGGTACGTATAATAGTAATTAAATAGTCTGCATAATATATAAAGTATATGTTATGACATTTCGATATAGTTTTGTGAGACAGAAATGTGTTGGAGTGCCATCAAAATACATCTACGTGATCCTGTTTTGAGGTACGTATAATAGCAAATAAATAGTCTACATGATCTAGAAGGTAAATGTCGAGACATATTTCGATTAAGTGTTGGGGAATATAAATGTATAGGAGTTCCATCTGTATAGATCTATTTGTATGTGATTATGCTTTGAGGTACGTATAATAGTAAATAAATAGTCTGCATGATCTATAAAGTATATGCTGAGACATATTTCGATATAGTCTTGTGAGATAGAAATGTTGGAGTGCCATCAAAATACATCTACGTGATTCTGTTTTGAGGTACGTATAATAGCAAATAAATAGTCTACATGATCGAGATGGTAAAAGTTGAGACATATTGCGATCAAGTGTTGTGGAATCAAAATGTATAGGAGTTCCATCTGTATAGGTCTGTGTGTATGTGATTATACTTTGAGGTACGTATAATAGTAAATAAATAATCTGCATGATCTCTAAAGTATATGTTGAGATATATTTCGATATAGTCTTGTGAGATAGAAATGTGTTGGAGTGCCATCAAAATAAATCTACGTGATTCCGTTTAAGGTACGTATAATAGCAAATACATAATCTACATGATCTAGAAGGTAAATGCTGAGACATATTTCGATTTGCTCTCGTGAGATAGAAATGTGTAGCAGTGCCATCAAAATAAATATACTTAATTATACTTTAAGGTTCGTATAATAGTAAACAAATAGTCTGCCTGATCTATAAAGTATATGTTAAGACATATTTCGATATAGTTTTGTGAGACAGAAATGTGTTGGAGTGCCATCAAAATAAATCTACTTGAGTATACTTTAAGGTACGTATAGTAGTGGAGAAATAGTAAGCACGATCTAGGATGTAAATGTTAATACATATTTCGATTTAGTCGTGTGAGATAGAAATGTGTAGAAGTGCTATCTAAACAGATTTACTTCATTATGCTTTGAGGTACGTATAATAGTAAACAAATAGTCTGCATGATCTAAAAAGTAAATGCTGAGACATTCCGATTTAGTTCTGTGAGATATAAATGTGTAAGTAGGAGTGCCATCTAAATAAATCTACTTGATTATACTTTGAGGTACGTATAATAGCAAATAAATTATTTATATGATCTGAAAGGTAAATATTGAAACATGTCGATTTACTATCGTGAAATAGAAATGTGTAGAAGTGCCATCAAAATATATCTACGTGATTACCCTTTGAGGTACGTATAATAGTAAATAAATAGTCTGTATGTTCGAGAAGGTAAATGTTGAGACATATTTCGATTAAGTGTTTGTGAAATAAAGATGTGTAGGAGTGTCATCTATATAGATCTATGTGATTATGTTTTGAGGCTACATATTTCGATTTACTCTCGGTGATAGAGATGTGTAGGAATGCCATATAAATAGACTTATGCGATTGTGCTTTGAGGTACGTATAATACTAAGAAATAGTCTATATCTATATGATCTAGAAGGTAAATGTTGCGACATATATCGATTTACTCTGGTGTGATAGAAATATGTAGGAATTACATCTCAATAGACTTATGTGATTGTGCTTTGAGGTGCGTATAATACCAATAAATAGTTTACATGATCTAGAAGGTAAATTTTGATACATATTTCGATTTAGTCTTGTGAGAAATGTGTGGGAGTGTCCTCTAACCGCATCCACATGTATTTGATATCGTTCAAAAGTATGTACAACAAGAAAAGGGTTTTGTGACATGAAATTGCGTGGGAATGTCGTTTATTTGACTCTGAGTGGCTCTGATTGTAGTTAAAGGTATGTGCATTTCTTGCAGCGAAGTATTATGGTCTTGTGAAGTAGAAATGTGTGGTAGTGTTATTTAATATAAACTAGCAGTCATGCGACCAAAATATGTGGGAATGAACCTGGCTAAATGTACCTTACGTTTAAATGTACGCCTATCAACAAAGAGATGGTGTAAATGATGTAAAATGATCTCGAAAGTTGATTGCTATTTAAACTTATTTCTAAAATTTGTGGTTTTGGGATGTAAAATTGCGTTGGGAGTGTCACGTAAGTAGATCCACGTGCTGATGGCTTCTAGTTATATCTAAATGTACATATACTAGAAAATACATTATCTCGAAGTTTAGTGCTCAAACACGTTTCCAGTTAAACTTATTTCTAGAAATATGATTTTCTGACGTACATTGTTAATAATTTGCGCTACACATGCTAATTTTCTCTACGAAATCATCAACTGATCATGTAAAATGTAATTATTAACTAAAATTAAATAAGTCTGTTTGTTTACTGAACATTTTAGTGGATGGAGTGGTCTGATTAGCAAACAACAAAATATACTCAAAACATAGTATTCATAGAATTCAATTCTGAGTTAACAATTTGCTACATTAGGTTTACGTAAAAATAGTATTTGATACTAGCAAAATGTATGTTTTTTGAACCGATGTACTGACTAAGGATGTCAGATAATAGAGGTTATCTTCATTTAGTAAAATATTGTTTTTACTAATGCCTTTTATAGATATCTGTACTTCAAGGTTGTAGTCAATTTCCACAATAGTTCTTCTTTTGGACATCGACTTTTCCAAAGAAATTTTCCTAGTCAAGCATGTCAATTATTTTTTTGAAGAACATTTATTCAATTCGGCAGCTAGTAGAACAGCAACCTTCTTGTTTCTTTGGATATCTTGCAGACAAAATGTATATAACAACGTAAGAATTTTTATATATTCGACATTGTATCAATGTCTAAAGGTTTTCCTCTTTGAAATCAATGAATCCTAACCTTAACCTAACCTAACATAACCTATTTTAGAAGTAGTGTATGTGGATAATCTAACTACTTCGGGAAATGTGTAACGTTCCGATTTTGTACACCTCATTGTTTTGCTTTAGATTTTCATTTTCGCAATTTGGGTTGCATAAATTTTGAATATTTTAGGGAATTTTTTGAATTGCGAACTCGTAACTATTCGACGTGCATTCGTTTAGCTTTTACTTGTTGGTTGGTATGCTACGCGGATCGGGGAAATGAGTTGAGAAATCCTCGTGGTAGTGCACGCAACTCCGGTTGTATTTAGCTGTTATAAGCTAGGGATGGATCTCTCAAGTTATCACCGTAGTTGTTAGAGGAATTTATCCTTATGCCGTCCGCTCCTTGGGATTGGTTGCCCTCTTTGGAGGAACGCTAGGGCGTGTATGAGAATTAATTTTCCTAGGAATTTATTTACCCAATTTGATTGTGCCATTGACCTAGAGGTTCCCTAGCGCCGAAAACGTCATCGTTCGGTAAGAATGAAATTTAAGCTTTTGTCTTAATTGCAAATTTCCTTGAATTTATTTACGCGTCTTTTACCATATGGACTTTCTACCGTTTGGAAATTGTTCCCGCTCGAGTTTTCAACATTTAATTTGGATTTATTTTGCATTCATTGTCATCTTGTTCAATTTGAAGCCGAGGAGGTCTGGCAAACGTTCAATGGATTCGTTTATCACAAAGAGCAGTGAAGTGCGAAGCATCGATATCAAAAAACGTGTTTCCACACAGGTGCGGGTATGTGCGCTTGATAATGTTCCGTGGTAATAACAATTTGAATTTTTGAACTTATACGAGGTGCGTTCGATAAATCTGTATTTTTCATGTTAATTTGAAAATTGTAGTCAAACCTTTTCTTTTATAATTTAAATGAAATATTGCGAAAGGTTAAAATTTTATTGAATTACATTGTTAGGTCTATTATGTTTGAATCTAGGTATTGAGTAAAGAGATCTCGTCGACTTCGAATACTTGGTAATTTAGTTGCGTTGTATAGATTTTTTATATTGATTACTACATTATTATAATAACTTAAATTTGTTCTTTCACTTTATTGCGCCCCGTAAATTATCTTGTTGATTTATATAAATAATGTTCTGTTTTAATAATTTTGTGTGTTACTTTGTTGTTAATCTTCCAGCTTGTTGATCTTGTTGTCGTTTGCTGTGCATTAAAAGTTTAATTGTCCGGACTTTCTTGTTTGCTTGTATTTTTCATTTCCAATAGTTTTTCTACGTTAGCAACCGTCAAAGGTAAGTTAGACTCCAGGGGGTTCCTGTTTTATCCATCGTGACATCGTCGAGAGCTAAGATTAATTTTCAAAACAGGTGGCACCTAGGCTTTTTTTTATTTTACCCTCCCTTCTTCGACTTGAGCTGGTCGACCCTTCCTCTCTACACCTGGAACTTACCGGTAGTTTTTTTTTTGATTGTCCTTAGTAGTCAGTAGTATTGATGTTGTCAACTAGGTGTTACAAATGGACAGTTACATATTGTAGATGGAAGATTTACATTAATATGAAAAACTCGATATGGCAAATGATTGAACCGTTTGTAAGTACATCATTTTCTGAGGAAAAATTGTTCACATCACAACTAAAACCATTTCATAAATTACAAATTAACTTTAAAATAAAATTAACATCACAATTTTCTGTAATTCCCTTTAAAGTCGTGTACACAAAACTTATACCAACCACATCTAAAAAATACATGGTTGTGTTTGACGTACGTTTATTATCTATATATATCCTTGTATATATACAGGGCGGCCCACCGAAAACAAAACAGGCGTGTTTTGTCACACCAAACCTCAATTCTTCGTTAAGTGAATTGACATGCAATACGGGTATTTCGGTTCACCTATCTTCAACCCCAAAATTGGGGTGATTGTTATCTTAAACATTTTAAATGTTAAGGGTATCCAAAGACACACCACTTGAAGGCCCGATGAATTTGCTTTATTGCATTTATGGAACGATTAGACGGCATTGGTTGACCATACGCTGGCGCAAACATTTGCATGTCTTTGTACGTCAGCGTTACGCCGTATCTTGTGGTTGACATTGTTTTCTTTAAACATTTAAAATGGATTACTCGATTTCAGAACGAGTTGAAATAATTGATTTTTTCTTCGAAAATAATAAATGTGCTAATAGAAGCGCCGAATTGTTCAACCAGCAACAGGCAAATAAACATGTGAATAGCAAGTGTGTCTTGGCGTTAGTGATAAATGAATATCCGATAAGAAATGAAGCGGTGGAAGTTGTGCTTTTGAACCACTTTTTTGTCGATTCCACGTTGAGTACAAAGCAAATGGCTTCTGTATTGGCTATTAGTTGAACCGATATTCAGCGAATTTTAAAATACCATAAGTTTTATTCATGGAAGATTCATTTGCTATAAGAACTCAATGAATATGACGGCGGCCACCGTATGCAATTTTGTGAGATTAAGTGAACCTGCAAACCTGGTAAATAACCTAATTCCCTTTTTAACGTCTGCACTTTTTTCGTAAACGGTACAGTAAATCGCCATTTGTCAGATTCTAATCCGAGGATATTTCATGAAACGCATACTCAACACCCCGAAAAATTAAATGTTTGGGCTGGGATTTTTGGTAATCGTCTCGTTTGTGCTTGTTTTCTTACCTGGTAATTTGACTGGACAGATATACTTGGAATTGTTACAAGACACCTTTGATTAAATATTGACCGATATTATAAAGAATGACGATCATTATGCCGAAGATCATTTGTTATTCCAGCAGGACGGTGTTCCTCCGCGTTTATGCACTGGTTGTTGGATAGCACTTGCATGGAAGGTTTTCGGGTCAATAAATTGGAAGAAGAGGCACTATTGAATGGCCTGCATGGTCGCCACATTTATCTGCTCTAGATTCTTTTTGTGGGGTCATTTAAAGAGTTTCGAATGCTGTCCAATCACTTTCTGAACAGGACCTTTTATACTGTATGGACGCTGCTGAGGCTCATTTCGAACATTTACTACCCTGAAACTTTAAATAGCATTTGCGCGGGAACTAATGCTCCGAAACAAAAAATAAAAACACAACTGCGAAGCAAATTCATCGATGTTATGATACCGCTTGCTATTTAAAATGTTTTAGGGTATAATTTTGGGGTTGAGATAAATGAACGGAAATAGTCATATTACATGTTCTCCTGGCAAATTAATCTGACGTTATTCGAAAAATTGACGTTTAGTTTCACTAAACACGCGTGTTTTGTTTTCTTTGGACCACCCTGTATAATTGCCCAATTTGTAACATGACTATGCAAAAATCGATAATTGTAATTGTGTACTTCATGATAAGCTTACCACTACTTGGAATGGGGAATTTTAATTTAAATATGAACTGCCTTACTTTTTGAATCTAGCTTAAGCTACCTTAACATAATCTAATTCACACCCAATCTAAGCTTACCCTAACTTTAACCCAACATAAACCTAACGTAAACCTAACCGAACTCTAACCACAATGTAAATTTGACCCACAATCTTCACCATTCAAACGGTGTGACAGTTCAAATGGTCCAATTAGACGATTATTAAGAATACCAGCTATCATATTACCTAACACTAAACCTATGTTGAAAATGTGAGCGTCTTCTTAAATGCGGATTTTCTGCAACCCATTCATGAAATTTATGATAATTATTGATACCACCTTGCGTGAAAGAAACTTCATCGGTCCATATGTTGTACCCAATTACAAAATTTTAAACGAGCTTCAAAATCATTACCTAGAGTTTGAACTCTTTGACGATGATATGGATGTAAGTAAGCACTTCTTATTACTCTCCACACCTGGTTTCTACATATTCCAGCACGTAATGCAATTCTTCGCACACTTAAAGACGGATCTTCTTGAAATCAATCAAGAACTTCATCATCGTTTATGGGTCTACGGGCAACTCCTTGGCCGATTTCATTTCTTGCATTGAAAGTGCCATGTTCCCTCAGCTGACGATTTGAATTAAAGAAAACTGCACGCGTAGGTAGTCTTCTATTGGGATATCAACTACGATATTCATGTTGTGCTGCTAAAGCATTTCCATCACAAACACCGTAAACATAATGAATATCTGCATATTCTTCATTTGAAAATAACACTGGTATTGTGAATTACGATGGGAATAAGGATACAAAGAAGAAGCCAATAACTTCAGTATCACGGTAATAAACTGACAAGTTACCAACAAAAATTTTTAAAACGATTTTCAAACGTTACCAAACAAAAGACGCGATCATAGCAACTAGATCAGTATTTCAGAAATCCGTTGAACTAAAATTTTAGCCAAATATATTATGAAATAAACAATAACTCGTTAACGGTTACCTGTGGGACATACGTTTATCTGGACTTTGCGACTCTAAATTAGTTCTGGAATTCATCCTTGAAATATTGCCGGTACGTTTTGGGACACACTGTATAATTTTATTGATTTCTAATACATATTTTCATGGTAAATGCAATTAGAACAATTTATTTAAGAATTTTAATATTTTGCTAGTTGAAGTGAAATTTATAGAAATAACAATTTGGAAGCAAAACAATGCAGGTTGCGATATTCGAACTGTCGTATGAATAATTTATATTGTTAACCAAAACCTGTACTAGTGAGATACGCAGGCGTAACTTTTGGTTTATGCATAACTGCTGCTACAATAGCGATTTACAAATTACTTTTCAAATTTCGCTATAACCGTTTAGATTAGTATTATAACAATAAAAAATCGATGTAGGTATTTAAAAATAATATTGTTTAATATTTTCATTAATAATAATATAACCTCAGAGGGCTGGAACGCCCTGTATATTTATTTAAATACCTATCCCATTTACAGCTACTTAGGGATTGTCTGAGCCTTAACTAGTTTAATTATAAGGGTAACATTTTAGATACGAGGGTCCATAGGATCAGATTTCGAAACTCCGGAAGTGTTGCTATTGCTAATGGTGCTTACGTTTCGCGCAAATAAGCCAGTCCAGATATTTCCGACCGTCACCGAGGTCATCGTGCTTGAAATCACGTATTCGATTCTCTATCCAATATTTATTTTTATTGCCGACAGAACACATTTGTGTTGAATTCCCACATAAGCAAAAACTTGTTTCATTCAATTTGCTGGAAAAGTGTATTTGAATTTTGAAATAGACTGTTTAGTTGTTGTACAAATTAGAAATGCCTTGCGTGAACTGTAATCTGTTTGAAAACTAATTTAGCTGTATAGTAGATGTAAAGTAATTTAACCTGAAAACAATCTTCGCGCAAAAGTAATAAATAATAAGCCCCATTAGCGCTCCTATTAATAACTGCATGCTTCTCCCCTTCTACGACCTTGAGTTGAATTAAGCAGATCGAAGTTAAGGGTAGTGTAAGCTTGCGTGATAACTACACTAACATTTAACCCCTCAAACATCCCAAGCGTTTTGTAATTCCGTAATGGTTGCGTTTTTACGTGAGTAAAAAAGGAGGAAACTCCAATGTCGCAAGGTGACGCTTTAGGCTCTGACAGGAAAGGGTTATCGGGAAATCTCTAGCTGTGAAAAATTGAATACGGAAATTCGCAGCTAAGGGCAATTTACCGACAACCTAACAATAACACGAAAAGCGATACCGCTGTTATGTTAATGAAAACCGCCATTAACTAAAATTTGGCGGAGGAAATCCAGAAGCAGCTGGGAGCTCCAACTTCTGTTAACTAATTTGCGTGTTTATTGCAGAGAAGTACTGTTTTATTTGAATTTGCGAAATTCTCCTTCAACATCAGAATATTTGCTGATACTGCGGCGTATGTATTAATCTTTTCCAAAAATACTCAAAGTAATTATTTCGTTCGTCTGATTTTAGAACAATATATTTGTTATGTAACATCATGGTGTGTATTAACCTACTCGCGTTTCCTGTAGTTGCCGGCGGCTCTAGAAAGTAAAGTGCCATCTATACTTTGTAAATTGAGGTTATGATGTGTAATAATATGCACAATTGCAACTGTTATTCGGGAATTTATACAATAATATCAAATATATATATATATATATATAATGCTGTGATTGGCTTCCAAGAATTCTTCCGCGTAGTAACTTCTTGGTTTTGGGACGGACCGGGGTGGTTGTTTTGACGACGTTTTGGCAAAGTCACATTTGCCATCTTCAGTCTTGCCGGATAACTTTCTACTGGTGCTTCTTGTAATACGATTTCCCAGGACCAAGAAGTTGCTACGCGGAAGAATTCCTGGAAGCCAAATGCAGCATACAATACCAGCGGAAATCTCAATACCAACATATATATATATGTCGAATCCAAAAGATGTAATTGTCCATTTCATGAAAAGGCCATCCACTTCACACCTGGACAAACATCCCATCCATTTCATGAAGTGGAACCCATCCTCTTCCAGAAGGTGAAATTATACGAGACTACAGCATTTGGATAAGCAATAGTCCGTTTCATGAAAAGGTGAGATAGAAAACAATATTTGGCGTAATAATTGCTGCTTCGTCACAAGTGGATGTGCAATTCGTGTAAAAGTCACATGATCACGGACCACCTGTCAAACAGTTCCGTTTTAAGAGCTGTGTTTTGTTTGAAGGGTGTTGAGTTGTTGTGGGTTGTTTTCATTTCGGGGTTCTTTTCTCATTACCTAATTATTGGAGTGACGATGTTAAAGACAATTTCTTCAATGAAATCGGGCAGTATTACTCAAGACAACCAGGGAAAAAGTCCTTCTCCAAAGAGACATAAGCTGCTGTTCTTGAAGAAATTTTATGTGCCAAAACGAAATCGTAAGTTATTTCTAGTCTACTCCTAGTACAAATTCAACAAAAGTTTATATAAGATAGGTACTATTTATTCCAGGGGCCAGAAGAGTAGAAGCGAGTACTACCTGCTTGCCACCTATGCTGTTTTGTCTTTTGGTAACAACAAATTTTTGATAATAAAGCGCGACAAAAATGAAGGCACTGAAATTAGATATCTAGTCGCATACGAAGACCTCTATGATCGGTATCACGTTACAACAGGACATGGAGGAAATGTAAAGATTAAAAATGCTGCAAAAATCAAATACTGTGTGCCTAGACCTTGCATTGAAGCATATTTAAAAAGTTGCAAATTGTACAATGAGAAGAAAGGCATATTTCGTGAACTTGTCGTGAAGCCAATTACATCGAAAGATTTTAATGAAAGAGGATAGATAGATCTTATCGATTTTCAATTTTTTCGGGATGGCAAATTTTAGTGGATATTGAGTTACCAAGATCACAGTACCAAATTCGTTTGCTTGAGGCCTTTGGAGACGAAAAGAGCTGCGGAAATGGCTTCTCAACTACTGAAAATCTTCCTAACTTTTGGGGCACCCCGCATCTTACAAAGCGATAATGGTCGTGAATTTGTGAACCAGGCGATCAAGAAATTGAAAGAATTGTGACCTGAATGTGTTATCGTAAATTGGCGTCCCCGTCATCTACAAAGTCAGGGCAGCACCTGGCGCAGTAGTCAGGACATCGAGAACATGATCAGATCTTGGATGTCCGATAATGATTCAACACACTGGACAATTGGGCTTCATTTCGTGCAATGACAAATAAATATTTCCCATCATCGAATTATCGGGCGATGTCCCTATAAAGCCATAACCCGCGTGTGGGTTTCACTACTTCCAACCTGCCGAAAGAAATCCTAGAACGCCTAATGAATGAAGAAGACCTGGTTTTTCCTGCTGATGAAAAATTACCGCAGGGAATAAAACAACTGACAGCGAAACTGATCACAGTGGCAAGTCACCAGATGAAGCGCGAAATGTAGAAGATCATGAAGATGACGGGATATTGGACTCTGCCACAGTCGAAACAAATAATGAATTTGACAATGATGAGATGCATAGTGAGTTGAACGATCGAGAAAAAAAAAATCGAAATAAGAGAGAAGCAGCCTGCAAAGGTCAAAAATGTGCGGCAGAGAAAATGTTGATGTCATCTAAACGTAAAAATACGGCGTTTAATGTAAATGATTGTGTTCCTGTTTCCGTCCCTAAAGTTAACCGAGGAGCAACAGATCCCCAAAATATTGTGGGAATAATCACAGATTGTAAAAACGAGGTAATCAAGTTGCCACAAGGCATGGTTCGCTGAAAGGTTGGTATGGACATGATGCATTCCAAAATGCTACTCCCAATGTTTTGAAACCTGAAGATGCACTTACGTCGAAACAACTTTTTCTACGAGAGGCGGTTGCTGCAAGCTTGGGCGGGCAAGATGTTGCAAAATGTTCCTGCAAACCTTCTAAGCAGCAGTGCAAAAATAAACGATGGATTTGTTTTAAATCCAACAGGTTATGTACCAGCCGTTGGCATAACAATCTGAATTGTACAAACAAGTAGCTCATAATATGAGAGTAAATTATAACTTATTTATTATCTATCTATATTATATATTATCAGACGTTTATGTGCTAGTGCCAGTAAGTTAAAATTTTTATTATAACATACAGTCTTGTAGTATTCCTCAAATAATTGTGTTTATTCTTTGTTTGAATGTTTAATGTTTACTTTTTTGACATACATTAGTATAGTATAGTCTTTTTTAGTATAATAAAGAAAAAAATATAAATTCCTTTTTTCTTCCCACTTCACTACATAGCTATAGGTACGAAAACAGGTAACACGAAATGGACATCCACTTGC
This sequence comes from Limonius californicus, assembly GCA_014611495.1. Classification (NCBI taxonomy): domain Eukaryota; kingdom Metazoa; phylum Arthropoda; class Insecta; order Coleoptera; family Elateridae; genus Limonius; species Limonius californicus. Next base: position 27,482 of record JABXWE010018674.1, read on the forward strand.
GATGACGCAACAATTATTACACCAAATATTGTTTCCCATTCCACCTTTTTATGAAATGGACAATTTGCTTATCCAAATGCTGTAGTCTCGTATAATTTCACCATCTGGAAGAGGATGGGTTCCACTTCATGAAATGGATGGGATTTTTGCCCAGGTGGCGGAAAACTTTGAAATTACAATATGTGGAGCCGCTTCATGAAGTGGATGGCCTTTTCATGAAATGTACAATTACATCTTTTGGATTCGGCATATATGTATATATATATATATATATATATATATAAATTGGGACATCTGACAACCAGGCCTTTGGTAAGTTTCAATATACAGGGTTATGTTGCATCTCTTGATTGCAATCGGTAATGCTGTCTACGGATAGGCACCATCATAAATGTTTTTGGCTGTTCCGGCTAGACGAAACAATTTTTAGAAATTGGGAATATAATAATTTTTGAAAAATTAAATTAAATTAAATTCAGTGTCAATTATTGTTTGGAATATTGTTAATTGTAATGTCTCAATGGCTAATGCTTCTTAGCACACTACCATAATCTGCGCAAAATAATTTATTGTTATTGATTTTTAGATATTAAGCTAATTCGTGCATAGCAGTAGAGGTGGCATTAGAATTCTCATTATGAAAGTACAGTTTTTGTTCGTATGTGGCAATACTGAAGTCCAAGGTTTTCTAATGCTACAACATTCGCGCATGTTGAGAACCACGTTTACGTTGATTTGGATAGTACCGTAGTTTTCTTGAATTTTAAACTATATTTGTATGTATACAACCACACCACACGATGGCACGAAGAAAGTTCTCCTAATTATAAAAAGCAATTTTTTCTTCGTATGTGGCAATACTGAAGGTCATGGTTTACTTACTATTACTACACCATCCTGTTGAGTATCATTTTCACGTTGATGTGAAAAGTACCTTAGTAACTATAGTCATATGTATACCACAACACCACACGATAGAACGACGAAAGTTATCCTAATTCCACATTATTAAAAATATACAGATTGTTGCATTTAAAATAAGAATTAAAAAAATCTTAATTTAAATTCGATGTTAACAGTTACGGATCCTGTGCTTTTGCTTTACGTTCTCATCTCATTAGCCATTTTCGGTCCATTTCTGAACATAGGCCTCCCTCATTCTATGCCATATTTCTCCATTTTGTGCGTCCATCCAGGTAAATCCAGTCGATCTCTTTAAATCGTCTGTCCACCGCATGAGAGGGCGTCCTCTAGCTCTTCTTCCCATGTATGGTCGCCATTTTAAAATCATGTTGGTCCATCTTTCGTCCTTGTATCTTGCCACATGACCCGCGTAGTTCCATTTCAGCTACTGCTCCTGCTACTGCTTCGGCAACGTCCTTTATTTTTGTTTTCTTCCGGATCCAGATATTTGTTTTATGATCCTTTAACGATATACCCAACAATTGGCGTTCCGTGGCCCTTTGTGTCACTCTTAGTTTATTCAGTGACTGTTTTGTAAGAGTCCACGTCTGTGCCCCATATGTTAGAACGGGTAAGACACATCGATCGAATACACGAGATCGGAGAGACAAAGGTATCTTCTTGTTTTTTAACGTCTTTCCGAAAGCAGCCCATGCCAACCTTCTTCTCCTGTAGACTTCTTTAGTTTGGTTTTCTTTGCCTAGAGTTATCGTATGTACCAAATAAACATAACTGCTCACGTCTTCCAATTCTTATTCTCTTACTTTTATTTTTTGTTCTAAAATTGTACTACACAATACTTTTGTCTTTGTTAAATTCATATTCAATCGGATTTACGCTTTACGTTGTTTTTTGCAAAATTGCAAATAGTAAAATAATAAGTTTCTTCTGTTTTTATTTTCGCATTTCCGTTGGTACCTTTAGGGAAACTATCGATTTGAGAATAACAAGTACAGTGCAGCATTATCCGTTTTGGATCCTTCGGAAGCCTAAAAAGCATTTCCTTTATAAATGTTTCTTTACGACGGACCATCTGCAAACCATAAAAAACCTGATTGAAACATGCTCAGAGTATAACATCCTCCTACACATAGCTTTCGTAGATTATGAAAAAGCCTTCGATTATATCGAAATAAGGGCAATTTTGAAAGCACTGGACAGTGCAAGAATTAACACAGGGTATTCCAACCCAATAAAGCATATATACGAGAACTCTACTACACCGGTGAAAGTAGACCCACACAAACGCTGGCGAGACGACATCCAAAAAATTGCTGGGAAGAACTGGATGCAATTAGCCCTGTGCAAGACAACCTGGAAACGATTGGAGAAGGCCTACATCCAGGAGTGGATATCTGTATAGCCTGAAGAAGAAGAAGATACATTTTTGAGACTAACATAAATGTACAATCGTGAGCCCTCAAAAGTTTTGAAATTTTAACACAGTATTTTGAAAAGTTTTGTTTTATAATTAAAACCTTCACAATTATTTTAAGATACCATACGTCTAGGGAGAGTATTCCTCTTTATACATAATAGATTTTCAGATTTTAAGGATATATTCGTTGATACACCAAGAAGTCAAAAGGCTTTTAAACAATGTATATCTATGTGTTCGAGAGTATATACATTTAGTAAGTATGTTGGCACAGTACCGGACAGAGACATCGCAGCCCATATAAGAATTTAGAGTTAAAGCCAATATTTAGCCAATAAATGAAATACCGAAGTACAACAATATTGAGGATTCGAGTTTGTGATATTGAGTGAAGTGCACGTGTGTGACTGTTCTGCTACGTACAACACTAGAAATTGTCGTATCTTAGATTACCACGTGGCCGACCCAAAGCACAAAACCGTAATATATAAACTTTTTAATCTATATTATTAAGAATTCCTTTATCAAATCCTACATTGTATTTTCCCGATAACGACTATTGTCCTTTGTAAATTTACACAAACGCAGGGGGGAACGCAAATCCAACTTAGCGAACATAAAAATATACAACCTACCTAGCATATCTCACAATGGAAAGTATAACGATTGCATCCCAACCCGATAGAGCATCCAGCCAAAGAAGCATAATCGAACAACAGTCAATACAAAATATTAACACTACAGACAGAACAAACACTAAAAGAAGTAGTTTCGCAAATGTAGCTTCTACCTTTAATTACCCAAGGAAAGACCAAGCAATTATATTAAGCGCTGTTGAAGGCATAAAATTAGAAGACTATATATACAGTATAGGAAAGTTAGTTAATCCAATAAATATAATGGCGGCGCCAAGAATTTCTAATGAACGTATATGCATATATCTTTCATCCAAGGAACTAGTGGACAGGATTATCCAAAAACATGAATACGTAATGATTGAAGGAAGCCGAATACTTATTAGACGATTAATTACACCATCAAAGAAAATGATAATACAACGTACACCCAATAATACCAAATGAAACTATAGCAGAGGCAATATCAAAACTAAACATTAGTCATCTCACCTGTCCACTTTGTTAGAGCTGGAATGCCAGAGACTGAATACAGTCACATCATAAGTTTCCGACGCTACATTTACGTGGTACCCGAAGAATCCACAAATTTACCAGTCTCCTTGTTAATAAATTATGACGGAGATGAATATCGTATATTTATACAATTGGATGAACAATGATGTTTTATATGTAAAAACATAGGCCACTTATCTACAAACTGCACAGCTAAAAATACTGAATTCCCTCAACTGCAAGAAGACATAGGCAAAAAAGACCTTATCCTCCTAGTTCGACAAACACTGAACTAACAAGCGTTCCTCCTTCGAGGAAATACTACAACATGAAAATACTAAAAATATCCCCCCAAATCTAAATGTAGTATCAACTGTAGCACAGGTACACAGCGAAGAAAGAAATACTATGAATTTGGAAAGACAAGAAAAAAAACCGGAAGTATTCCAAAAGCCGAAAAAGCCAAAATTATTGAATTCAGAACAACCTACATTAGAAAATATGCTAGAACCGGTAAAGAAGCAAATGAATGATAATCCTAACCGTTACAACCTAACCTACGAAGAACTAGATTCCTTCATAAAAGAAATTAAACATGCAGAAAATCCATTAAACATAGTAAATAAATTCACAAATGATACGGACAAACTATTAACCACCTTAAAAGAACTACACGCCTATTTGACCCACCGTAAAATTAAATATAGATTTACCAGAATAATCTCCAACATTAATAAACAATTATACAGGGAACAAGGCAGTGAAGAGCACACCAACCCAGCATTCTATGTTTACAGGAAACACGTCTAAAAGAATCACATCCTGCGTATATTACGGGATATACTATCTATAGTACATACCGAGATACAAATTTTGCCAGTGGAGGAGTAACTACAGCTGTTAAACAAAAAATACATTCGTTACCACTACAAATAAATAATAAATTTGAAGCAGTTGCAATTCAAGTATGGTTACCCCAAAAATGGACCATCTGTAATGTATACATACCACCAAATTACAAGCTAGAATACCACGAAATAGAGAGTTTAGTACCGATTTCGTACATAGTAACAGGAGATTTTAACTCGCATAATCCGCTTTGGGGCTGTGAAAATACAAATAGCAAAGGAAAACTCATTGAAAAAATATGTGATACGGATAACATCACATTACTTAATGATGGTAGATCAACTCAGTTTAACTCGGCAAACAACAAGTTCTCTGCTATAGATCTAGCTTTCTGTCATGCAAGCATAACACCAAAACTTACATGGGCCCCATTATCTAGCTTATATGGTAGTGACCACTTTCCAATTAAAATTGAAACCGACTAATTCCAAAGTACATATACATCGGCCTCAAGATGGAATATTCGAGGTGCAAACTGGAATGAATATTGCATATACCTTAATCAAAACGAGGCTAATATATCACCAGATATGCATATAAATTAAATGGTCAAGGATTTTACAACCAATATCATAAATGCCGCAAAAGCATCAATTCCTTATTTAAAACCAATAGAACGTAAATATAAAGTACCCTGGTGGAACGACGATTGCAAGAAAGCAAAAAAGAAAAAAAACACAGCATTTAACAAATACAGGAAAAATAAAACAATAGAAAACCTAATAATGTTCAAGAAGTTACGCGCTCGGGCTAGAAGGATTATCAAGGAAAGTAAACAAACGTTATGGGCTGCTTTTATTAAAACAATAAACACCTCCACCACAAATAAAGAAGTTTGGGAAAAAAATAAATAGAATTAATGGGAAAGGTAAGACGTTTAAGATCACAGGACTTGATACGATAAGAGGCACGGAATCGTCACAGAAGGAAATCGTGAACATACTGGGAAATTGTTTTGCTGAAATATCGAATTCCAAACACTACTCGGATAAATTTATGGAAATAATACTCCAAGAAGAGAAAAAGCCTTTAAGTACACCTCCCGACGAAAATGAATCCTACAACAGAGAAATTGCTATACATGAATTGCACGATGCTCTAATGCAAGTAAAAGATTCACATCCAGGCCCAGATGGCATCCATTACCAAATGTTACGAAACCTTCCTCAAAATACCAAAATAACATTGATAAAACTATATAACCATATCTCCAAACAAAATTGTTTCTCCACTTCTTGGTGCGAAGCTATTGTCGTCCCCATAATTATTGAAACCTGGAAAAGATAAAAATAAGCCTACTAGTTACCATCCTATCTCAATGACCAATACACTCTGTAAAATACTAGAAAAAATTATCAACAGAACACTAAGGTGGATATTAGAAAAAAATGGATTTTTCAGCAAGGCCCAAGGAGGATTTCGAGAAAAATAGTCAACAAAAGACCACGTCGCTAAGTTATAAGTTGATATAAAAAATGCTTTTATTAATAAAGAACAACTAGTAGCAGTATTTCTCGATATTGAGAAAGCCTATGATAGTACATGGAAATACCGAATTCTCCATATACGTATCAACTCCGGAATAAAAGGAACCATAATAAACTTTGTAAAAAATCTCTTAGCCGAACGTACTTTCCATGTAAAAATAGATAATACAATATCGAAGACGTTTCCACAAGAAAACGGAATCCCCCAAGGATCTATCCTTAGTGTTACATTATTTCTTATCGCCATTAACTATATAACATCCAACATAAGCTATCCGGTTAAGTGTCTATTGTATGCGGACTTATTAATATACTGTACAAACAAAAACTTAGATCTCATTCAAAAATCGCTACAAACTACATTAAATAAACTTGAAAGTTGCAACCAAAACAGTGGTTTTAATTTCTCTTTAGCAAGAAAAGAAAGAAAAAGAAACCTAACATTTATCTAAATAATATACAATTAGAGTATGTGGATGAAATATCCTACCTTGGAATAATATTTGACAGAAAATTATCCTGGCTTCCACAACTACAAAATGTTAAAAACAAATGCAAAAAATCACTTGATATAATTAAAGTTATATCTCATCGGGAATGGGGAGCTAATAGAAACATCCTTATGCAAATGTTCAATACCCTCCTTCAGTCAAAACTAGAATATGCGGCTTCTATCTACGCATCAACAAACTTCACTGTACTAAACTAATCGACTCCATCTACAACAGTGGGTTAAGAATAGTATCTGGCTTTTAGAGCAAGCCCCGTTACAAGTATATACTGCGAAACTGGGAAAGTAGCTCCAAACTACAGAAGACAACAACAACTTTTAACTTACGCAGTAAATGCATTATCAAATCCAAATCATCCTAATCACGCTATCATATCGAATCCGCAATATCAAAATAATTTAAAATAATAAAAGAATTGTACCTCCTTGCACAATAAGATTTCACAACATCTTAACAGAAATTCAACTTAAAGCTCCCCCCTTGTATAGTTTCGATGGTTATATTGAACCATGGTTAATCCCCACCACGCAAATAAATTTACAACTAACAGGTTACCTAAAAACTGAAACACCTCCAACTATTTTCCATTTTCTACTTGCTGAAATCCTAGATAAATATCCTAACTTCAAACGTATATATAGTGACGGATCTCGGTTGAATAACAAAATCGAATGTGCTTTCGTGAGTGACGATCATAAGGACATTTACAGACTTGCAGATATAAGTTCAAATTATTTTGCAGAACTATACGCAATTAAAAAGCCTTGCAGTATACTCTCAATGATAACAGTGATAATCGTGTTATCCTATCAGATTTCCTAAGTTCCTTGAAGTCTCTGCAACAAGTATATAACAGTGATTCTCTAGTCTTGGAAATACTGCACTTACTCTATCACAGCAAGTTAAAGAACAAAGAAAGTGTCTTCCTGTGGATCCTAGCTCACGTCGGTATCAAAGGGAACAGTAGTGCCGACGAATATGCTAAAGAAGCAACAACAATGGAAAACATTTACGAAGAACGAGTCACTACAGAAGACCAAAAAAATGTTTTCCGAAGAAAACTGCAAACCCGATGGAATGAAAAGTGGAACAGTCTAGAACATAATAAACTGAAAGAAATAAAACATAGTACTGAAGAATGGAAGAATCCGGTTGGGAACCTCTCGAGATTGGAAGAAGTTGGCCTGACTCGACTTCGAGTGGGACACAGTAAATTGACATATAGATTTCTGAAACAGAAACTACGACAGCCTATATGTGAAAAATGCCAGTGCAAACTAACAGTACAACACATTATATGTGAGTGCCCAACATACACTCCACAAAGATTACAGTGTAACGTGAAATAAACCCTCCAGGATATAATATGGAATAGCAGAAACTATCTCTAGTGTTCTTTCTTCGGAAGTTTATGTTCGCAGGGGATTTTTTCCGGGGTCTTTTTCCTGGGTGTTTTTATTCCGGTTTTTTTTTTCTTGGGGATTTTTATTCCGGAGGCTTTAATTCCGGGAGTTTTTATTCCGAGAGTTTTTATTCCGGGGTTTTTTGCCTATATTCCAAACAAGTTATTTCTCTCTTTAAATTTAATTTAACTAATCATTTGTAGAACAAAATATTTTGAAATTGTAGAAACAGCTTGTAGAAGATTTCCGTCTACTACCGATTTGGAATTTAAAGAAAGAGAAAAAAAGGAACAAAGTAGACATGTCAACACAACATTTATAACACATTATTTTCCTAAATCAAATTATAATTAACTGTATTGATTGGGTCTTCTTCTTTGTAATGTAGTTGTTGTCAATAAAAATTATTAAAATCTTAAGTGTACCACTGAAATGTACTCATGGACACATCAATTAATACGTAGTTTAATAAGTAGGAGAGATTGCACCGATGTATTGAAAGGCAAGACACTGACCACCTTTAGGAAATTGCAGAAAAAACTGACTACATGACTTTGTTACTCTAATATTGTTCTGGACATGTCTAAATTGAATATACAGAAAACTACATGTGTCTAGGCCCTAGACATATGTAATTTTTAATTGAAATTATCACCCTAGACTCTAGATTGATTGCAAGAAGGCTTGGAAGTGAATCTTTTTGCATCTCAACACCTCCTGAGGATCGACTTCTTGTAATTAATGCAAGAATGCCCCCTTTTCAACTGCTCAACATCTACAGCAAGTGCTCCAGAATGCCACAGGAAATCGAGGCTCCGACCAAACTGTGAGAAATCGATTGTTTGAGGTAGGACTTACCTCATACCACCCTCTGAAACCTCGTGCAAGAACTGTGGCTGAATGAAGACACTGGGTGGAATGGTCAAGACGTAGGCTTCAACAAGCGACACCGTGGGATGATATACTGTTTTCGGACTAGTCTAGATATTGTCTCAGCAGTGATAGCCGGCGTCAAAGAGTATATCGTAGTGCCGCACATCGTACCTTACCTCAGTATACCTAACCAGTCGTTGCCTTTGGTAATGGTGGCCTTATGATATGGGCTGGTATATATTTAGGGTAGCGTACTGACCTCCATATCTTTAATGGTACACTCACGCGCCAAAGTTATGCCCAAGAATTCATTATGGACCATGTTCTGAACCGTCGCAACGCTGTTGGATGGGAATATTTTGTTTTTCTGGACGATAACGCAAGGCCGCATCATGCTCGGGTTGTTTTAAAAATGCTTCGAGGCGAGGAAATAAACCATCTTGCTCTTCCTCCGCTATCTCCAGACCTCAACCTCATCGAGCATGCATGGGACCTTCTGCAGAGACAGCTGGATCATCATAATTCAAGGCCTACTACTGTGCAACACCTGAGGGATGTATTGCCGGTACTAGTGCATCAAATTCCACAAGAACATATTTATAATTGTATTGAGAGTCTGACAGCAAGGTGCAGAGCAGTTATTACTGTCAGAGGAGGTGCCACGCGGTATTGGAATGTAATAAATTTAAGTTAAGTGAAAGGAGACAATAACGATTTTCATTATAATATTGTTAAGTTTCTTCTTGAAACGTACCTTTGTTGTAATATTCATGTTCATTACTAAGAAGACGTTACATTTTGTTGTTTTGGAAGTTTCTTTATTATAAATGCAATTTGTGTTGCCTTTAAGTGTCTTACACTGTAATATACCTATTCATTTTTGAGTAGTTTATATCCATTTCAACGAAAGGTTATTTTATATTTCCTATATAAAGCCAATAACGGACACCAATATTGGCCCAACATAGTTGTGCTACTTGGGAGATATCGTGAAAACGGTTGGTCCGATTTTAATATCTAAAGATTTACTACAAATTTATCAAGTTCAATAAGCTTGGAAGGTCGTTACATATCTAATTCTTTTTTTTTACTGATTTACACTACCGCCCTCTCCCCGGAACCGTTTTCGGCGTACTTCAGGGGGATACGAGCGTGCTTTACATACATACATCCATTCATGCAACATGCACCCTAAATTTAACTACGTGAAATATGGTCGCCTCAGCCGGGATTCGACCACACGGCCGATCGGCCGCATTTCATTGTGACCTCGACTGACAGCGCGTATTCGCACTGTCTCACCGAAGTCCCTGCATAACTAATTCTAGTTAATTTTGTTTGGAATAAAGAAATAAATATTAATCTGTTTAAATTAAAATACAACAATCGACTACTAGGCTTTAATAATATTCCTTAGAGGAATGGAAAGATTTTGAGAATTATAGAATATACTAAGTAAATGCCTATAGATAATATTTTATTTTAAGAATAAATTGCTTGTCGAGCATCTGTCCCGCGAGCAATCGGCTTGGCGAGCAAATAGTTGTTGAGCATAAAGACCCATCATCAAAGGACAGGTGAGCAAACGGTAGCGAGCAAATTGTCGCGAGCAAGTGGGCGGACACCCTACATAAGTAAGTTTTTTTATACAACTGCTGATCCAAAAATGGAAGTTAAACAGGTTTCCTTGGCAGCGTGTTTCTTTTATTCTTTGGTAAAAGCCAATTTCAAATTCCGAAAAGGTAGTAGAGTACAGCTACTTAATTTAAATTACATAATTTTTAGTTTAAAAATTAAGGTTTTTTGAAAATTATATCTTCAGAGATCGTTTATTGCACAATAGCTTCAAGTACTTATTGCTTTTTAAGGTGTTTATTCGCATAAGACCGTTCAAATTTCTGGTCAACTATACTTGGGAATATCTCTTTAATATAGCTTGTAGGTCGACTACGTATAGAAGTCTAATGCACCAAAAATATAAGTAAACAAGTTTGATAATATAATTTATCTGAAAGCGGCACGTTACTGAACGAAGTATTTGACCAAACATTTTTTAAAATACCTCACATCCTTATGTGTACTTATTGAGATTTCGAGGGAGTTTAGAACGTCGACTGTTATGATGTTCATAAAAAAGAAGAGAAGGTTCACGGCATATATGTTTTTCTCATTATGGAAAGATTTTATATAATTATACAGAGAAGTGGAATTGTTGCCTTAACATTAAAAGATAATTTTTTTCTTAAGTTATTACTCAACATTACTGCATCTTAATATAATGTAAATTTTGAATAATAAATGAACATGATAATCCATTCCGCAAATATTTTTATTTAAGTAATTGTTGTTGCTTATATCTTTCCTACCGTTGTGTATATACCAAGCATACATGTTTATTTCTGGGTTGACATCGTAATATATATAGGATATTTTCCAGAAAATATGTATGGCAAGGGGTGTGAAGTGGTTAATTCTCCTAAGGGATATCATAAATTTGCGGTGGCTTAGGGTAGTGTTTTGGTGTTCGATTCTTGTTCGATAGAGCACATTCGGGAGAATAGGAATGTGCAATGTGGGTCTTGAAATATACTAAATCTTCCAGATAGGCGGGCTTCGACAGTCTGCAATAACTAGGGGTTTGTGAGGAAATTTCGGGGTTCATGTTTAAGAAAATGGATGGAATGCTTGTGTTGCATAACAAGCTTTGCTCCAGGGTTATGAATTTTATATTGGTAGGAGGGCCTAATTTAAACCCTGAAAAGTAAAGTTTTATTGGAACTGCGCCCTAAAAAGTTTCTCTTTATGAAGGATTTATAGATTTTGCTTCGCATAACAAATGGCTGACCGTGATCGTATAGAATTGCGCCCTTTCAGCGTAATGGAGTCTGTAAGGTTCTGATATCATACGAACTCTGAATTTCAATATTCCACATTAGTTGATTATTCTTCGAATATATTTCTTCCTGAATTTGAAGTTGCAAGTATTACCACATACATTTTACGTTAAATATCAATAACTTTGGGGTTGCTGTTAGATATCTATTAACGTGTATGATTTTTAAACTAAAATAAGTTATTACAAAGTTTTAATAATAAACTTGGGATATTTAAATTGATTTTAATTTATGCATCTGGTTTTCGGCGAATTTTGCGGGGTTCTGTTTTTAGTTGTGGAGTTTTTACCACAGACAACACTACATCATTGCTATTCTATTGTACTTATCCGTTTCAACACATTCCGTACTTACCCTACTTTGCATATCTTACAAATTGAATATGAGGAACTCTGGTAGAATAGCTCCAAAGTCAAGTGCTCTGACTACTAGTTCAGTGCAGCCCTCACAGAAAAAGTGCACCCATGAGTGTTCTTGGTCGTTCTTACGACCGTATTGCGTCACGGTTTCTTTCCCAAGAACGCGGAATCCCGGGTCGCAGTACATAATTATAATTAGGATTATATAAAACTTTGCAATGTTGCTAACTACTGAGTTAGTACTGGCTTTCCTAATTGATCAGTTATGTCAACAGCACTCAATATTTGTCGATAAATCTAAAACCTCGCAAAAGGATTGACGAAGAAATCAATACTATTTTGGTTGGGCTGATACAATTTTTAAATACTAGGAGGCTACTTTCGTCTTGCCAGCTTTACGGAAGAATAAGTTTTATTTGTACTGCAAATATGATCATTGGAATCTTTGCCAAGTTTTACAATTAAAAGAAGCGGAAAATCAAGCTATTGTCCAACCCGTGACATTAGCTAAGAAATTAGAAGTAGCAATATCATCAAAGACCAAAGTCATGCATTTTTAATGTTAGTCTCAGTGTCTGAGCTTAAGGACGATTTTGTAACAACAACCGCAATTATTCGGAACAACAGAGAACATAACATTAACGAGCACGAAACATTTTCTGCAGCTGGTAGTATTACCACTATGCTATAGTAAGTCGCAAAAATATTTCAACCGAAGGAACAACAAGTACAAAATTAAGCACTGGATGCTGAAGATCGACGAGAGGAGGGAGAAATAAAATTGGTCACTCTACGAAAAGTGGCAAAAGAAATGGAAAACATAAATCCAATAAAAGCTCCAGAACATGATTTAATAACCAGGAAAGTATTGAATCACCCACCTAGAAAAGGAATAGTAAAACTAACTAACATAATAAATGCAGCATTTCGACTAAAATATGTACTGAACGTACGGAAGGTAGCCGAAGTAGTAATGATACAGAAGCATGGAAAACTGCCGAATGACACAGTATCTCGGCTCATCTCGCTCTTACCGATAATTTCAAACTTATTTGAAGAACTATTACTCAAAAGGCTCAAACCAATAATAGGAAGACAATAAATTGATGTCAACACACCAGTTTGGATTCCGAAACCAACATTCAACTGTAGAGGAAGTTCACAGGGTAATACGCACTAAAGAGAAAAGTCTGCACAGTAATCTTTCCAGATATTGCCCAGGCTTTTGATAAAGTATGGCATCAAGGACTGAATCAAATTAGAAAAAACAATTTGCTAAACTTCTGAAGTCTTACATCGCAAACATACTATTCAGAAAGAAGAAAGAAGACGAATACTCAGATTTATACGAAATTAAGGCAGGTGTACCACAGGGTAGTGCACTGGGACTAATACTATAGTTATTGTACATCTATGACATCCCGTTCACTAATGATATAACAATAACCACGTTTGCAGACGACGCTACATTAGTAGTAATAGTCGAAGAAACTGAAGAAAAGAAAAAGCAGAAGCACTAAAACAAGCCACAAACCAGGTGGACAGATGGACGAAACGATGCAGAATAAAACTGAACGACAGCAAGTCAGTGCATATCAACTTTATGGATAAAAAGGATGATTACATACCAGTGACACTCAACAATAGCATCATACCGCATGCGAATGCAGCTAAGTATCTTGGAATGAACTTCGATGTCAAACTACGCTGCAAAGAACATATAAAGAAGAATAGAACAGAACCAAATATAAAATATAGGAAAATGTATTGGCTGTTGGGAAAAAATCACAGCTTTCAATACATATTAAGTTACTTCTGTACGAGTATAATCAAGTTTTAAAACCAGTATGGAAATATGGTTGTCAGCTTTGGGGCTACGCCAACAAGACTAACGTCAAAGTAATTCAAAATTGTAGAATAAAGTGCTGAGAAATATCATAGATGCACCCTGGTACGCTAGAAACAGTGATACCCACAGTGATCTAGGGATGAAAACCGACGGAGAAATTAAAGGACCTTGTTCAGAAGCATGAGACCAGTATTCATCACGTAAACATCCAGATAATCCAACTTTAACAATACAGATCTGGCGAAAAGGCTCAAGAGGACCAAACCATTTGAGCAAGTGTAAAGAAATGTGAAAGTGTCAGTCAGTGGAAAAAGCAGAGCAAAAGTGAAGTGGTAACACACAAAGAAAGTGTTGCAGAACAGAACTGCGAGGACACCAATGGGTGAATTCTTACCATAACCATTTCGTTAATTTAAGTTAGATAAAAATTATTCTTTTAGGTTAATTGGGATGTAACACCTTATAATAATAAAAAATACTAAGTTTTAGTTGTAAAAGTATTGATTGTTTATGTTTTTTAAGAAGCTGTTATCCAAATGTGGATTAACTCTTTAACTAGTTTTATATAAGCTAAATCTAAATGCATTAAGCTCAAATATGTTGGCATAAAAGTGATAGAAGGTTACCTATTTATTTCAAAGAAAGTTTATTTTTCTATCAAATGAACCGTATTGTTTCTTTTAGAAAATTATTGTTTGCTGACTTTATTTCGAGAATCCCGTGATTATGCTTCAATTTCCCAGGATTCTGGGATTCTTTGAAGAAGTGAAGAAAACTTTATATTTTTGGAAACTTTATTACTTGCTCTGTAAAGACCCTCCTGGGAGAGGTAACTATAGGGACCCTCGCGTTATATGAAGGGTCTTGGGTCTAGATTTGTGTAACTTGTTTAGCACACATAATGCATACAAATTCAAATTAGTCACAACTTTAACCTCTAATTGTGATCAGAAACACTCGTCCTGGTCACAAGCTCACCTGTAACTATTGATCACTAAGCCCACTCTGGTTATAACCTCCACCTCTAAAACTGAAGTTGAAAATTGGAACCATAATTAGTGGTGGAGGTTGTGATCAGTTTGAAATGTTCGGTACTATGATCGATTGGGACTGTGATGAGGTCCTCATCGCAAGAATCTACTTTATTTGGTAATTTCGATTACCACCCGACTTTTTTAAATTACGAATTAATATATCAGACAAGCATGGCATTTTGATAGAATTACGGCAATTGATTGAGTATTTTACTGTGTCGTCTAGACGTCTACCAATTCGAAAGATATTCCTGTGGATTCGGGGGTAATGTTTAGAAAACATGTTTGATTTTGCATATAATATTTACTCTTCAATTTAAGAAATATTTAAATTAGTTCATTCGTAGCCTTTATAGAATAGACTTGTATTGTCTGCAAAAATATTTAATTAGCTAGTAAGAGGAAGATAATTAGAATTCTGCACAAAAAATGGAGAAGGAATACAATTCCTTTTTGGTATTTTTAAGTATAGCCTCCTTGTTTATTCCTAATTCATCGCATAAGACCCACTCACTTTAGCTGTATACTTTCGCTCGCTTTCATGTTCAGCGAACATCAGTTAGACGTTTTTAAAATATTAATTAAAAGTCATCCGATCGATTAATCTGGTGGGGGCGTATCGGATTTACACTACACGATCGCATCAGTCTAAGGCCTGGCCGTGGGATCAGTTATCGGAATCCACGTCCAGTTCCAGTAATTGTATTGCTGCATAGCTGGATAATGGGACAGTTACGCATTATTCTTTCACTGCGGATCGACATATCGTATATTACGCGCAGAGCGTTTCGCCGCCGTCGGTACGCCGCAGACTCGTTTTTAATACTTACTTTTATTAAAAATTTATTATACTGAAGTTGTCATCATCATCATCATAATCGTGCAGTGTCGAGGCGGTGTAAGGCAAACCTAAGCTAGTTTGTGCTATGCACAACAGGACCCGACTCTGCGGGTTACCGTGTTGGTGCGAAACCGTGCTTGATTTGCCTGGTGTGTGGATTTTTTTGTTTAGCGTCTTGTTACTCCCTAATGTAGCCCCAATACGAGGAATGTCATTAATTTGATCCCTAATGGCAAGTGAAGATCGGGACCCTGTACCGACTACCCAGGGAATTAGAAAAATTTCCGACCCCTGGAGTGATTCTAATCCGGAAGCGTTCTGACTATTACATCCAAAGCCGGGCTGTCTTACCACTGAGCCACCCCAGTCCTTGTACTTAATTTGTAAATAAACGTAATATTCTGGGCGTATATCTTTGAGGCACCGTAATATTGTATATTTAAATAATAGGTTTTAATAGTAGGCCACCCTGTATGTTGTAGTTGCTGCTTATAGCTTGTATATAGATATATTTTAAATAACTATTATTTTAGGAGACTGGGGTCAGTTTTACATTTCTTTTTTTAGAGTTCACATAATTATATTTTCTAGAAGTTGTTTCATCCGTTCCTAAAATCTCGTTTTCTCGTAACGTTCTCACACTGCTTTTTCTAAAAGTTATTTATGTCGGACAAACTGCGGAGCAGAAATCATGGAATTTAATTTACAGCTCCAAATAAAAACAGTTAAACAATCGATCTGAATTTATAGCTTGACAGCGACAGTTCAAAGGGCATTATTTTAATTTCCTTGTTTCAGATACATTGGAATACCTTCACTTTTCGGAAACTGCATTTCTTCGAGTGTATGCCTATAATGTGTACAGTATCTAACGAACAAAAGAGATTTTATAATAATGTTTGTGTATTACTCTAGTTACACTCACTCGAGTTTGATTAAGAATTGAAAGCAGTTAAACAATCGTTCCGAAGTAATGAGGATTTTGCAACTCTAGTATTAAAAATGTCATTCCCGATTACGAATGACTTAGTGATACTAAATGTATATGGAAATCGAATATGCTCTGTATTATATAATTTTATTCTGAATACGGTTTAACCTTTTCCGTACATATTTGTTCCAGCAGTAGTTTAAAAAATATAAAAGGTACTTCAGTGGTTATATCGGCATCGTATTCTATATCTATCGTACTGGATAGTATATATTTTGTTTCGACTCGGTGATATTCGGAAATTGCTACCTCAGTTCGTGTTAGTTATTGTTCTTTTATGATTTTTATGTTATCGCGTGTATCATTCGATGACATATACGTCCTTCTATTCATTTCTGTTGGGTTATATATGACGCATCGGTTTCAAACTCACTGTTTTTGTTGTGTATGTATTTAATGAAGAACCAATTACCTAAAATATGTCAGACACTAAATTAAATTCTGTTGGTTATACTGATAACAGTTTAGACGGTGCGCTCGCATCAGTTTCTTCAGGCGAGAACTGATGGAATGATACCGGCACTTTCCTTCAACAAATCCTGTAACATAGTCATTCTCTATCAGACTGACTGGTTAACAACCACGAGCTCCATAGGTCTTTCGATTTCGTTTGGTTTACGGACGGATCGAAGGCAGAAGAAAGTTCAGGCGCAGGAGTTTACGGTGATATATTTCTTTCCCCTAGGCAAATTCAACACCATTTTCCAAGCAGAGATATACGCGATTACTATTTGTGTGCGAGAGATCCTCAAAAGAAGATACTCAAATAAACTCATTTGCATATGCTTTGAAAATCAAGCGGTTTTAAAAGCCCTCGAATCTGTCAAAACCAACTAGAAATTATTACAAGACTGCCGAAGTGCCATAAACCGACTTAGCTTGTTAAATTGAGTGAAGCTACTATAAGTTTCCGGACACAACATCATTGAAGGCAACGAGGAAGCTAGGAAACGCTCTCTTCAGCATTTTTCCAGTCCGGAGCTGGCCCTGGGATTAGCCACTTCAATAAACACCTACACACCTTGGGGTTAGTCGAAGATCCTAGATGTAGGTTTGTGAAGGGGAGGAAGAATCTTCCATACATCTTCTTAACCAATGTAACAATAAATAAGTGGCTCGCCTTTGGGTTGAAGACGAGACTATTCTGGGACCGTTCGTAAAACGGCGGATGCACATTGGGCCTTTGACTAGAGTGCTGCGGTCAACGCAGACTTTTTGAAGGAACAAAAGAACATTTTAAGTGAACAATATAATGATGCTGAATACGATATTTCAGATTCTACTGCTAACGCCATGAAAGAGAGGTCAGCGAAGAATCTAGAGCTAGGTAATGTCCAGTACAGAAGACAACTAACATGAACAGTTGGAAGGTTCTTTTTCTTGTGCGAAACAAGAAATCTCAGTCATAGAAGAGGAAGCCAAAATAGCAGGAGCTCTATCTTACGTAAAAAATTAAGCAGAAACTATAATATCTATCTGTAAAAGTTCTGTTGTAATAATAAACGAAAACCGTGGATCTTCTCGGCTGAGTTTTATTTTTTTCAAAATCTAGTTTATTTACATTGCATAAATTAAAAATGGAACATTGCAAATATTAATATCATACATAAAAACAAAGACTGGTTACTGATTTGTCCTTTTCTGATTATTGGAATACCAACACAAATATAGACAGTGAATTTATAAATCAATTTACGTCTAGGAAAACTAAAACTAAAACCAAAAAACAGAAAATGCTGAAAAAACGATATGGTATCGTGTCCAAAATTTCTGGCATTTATATTGCAGGGCTCTTTGTAGAACATCGGCTATGGCTAAATTGAAAAGTGGTGCATTAGTATGGGACAATCTTACCAACTGGAATAAAAGTAGAATGAAAATGTGGAACCGATGCGAATCCATTACTGTAGGAAGGTTATCAGAAATGAGACGGGACTTGGTGAACGAGTAGTTCTTAAGATAATTAAATCTTTTACAGAAGGTACAGACGCTTTCTGCTTTGACAGATTTTACATTTCGGACAATTTGATAAACGGAATTCAATTTACCATCGTTGGCAAAGTATGCACCAAAGTTCCTTGCCGGAAGAGAAGACTTAGATACCGTTCTACTGTTTGTGTAGTGAAAGGCAAAGGCTTAATAACTGTCACATCAATACGATAACTCCAGTACACCTTAACATGACAAATGGAAAAAAAATGTTGTGCGAACCTATTGAGTACTACAAAACACATGGAAGGAATTAAATCTTTCTGAGCAAGTTACAGTAGTTTTTGATCTGCAGTAAATGGTGGCACAAAGTCTGTAATTCAGTATATAATATATATGAAAACGAATCTTACGAAGGAATCTTCGTTGAATTATATAATCGACTTAACAAAGCAGCTAATAGGTTTGGAAAGACAACAAGAATTCAAGGATGCTGATCGCATTCTTTACTAATGTTAATCAAGATTGGGGACCGTTTACCAATTCAGGGATACGAAGATTTTTCGTTGTGGATAACGAAAGAGAGAATACTACAGTAAAATACTTTGTTATGTGTGTAGTTTACCATTGTGTGCTTCTTATTTTGGTATATCGTGTGCTGACTTTGAAGACGATTTAATTAAAGTTCTCACAAAATTACTAAATGTTTGGCCTATGTATAGAGAATTGCACTGTGAACAATTTATTTTGTAAATACAGTGCAGGTCACTTATTGGAATCACGGATATTGTAATCAATCGGGTATTGTTATCACTTTCACGAAGTGCAGGCCAGACGTATACTGCTACATAGGAAAAACACCGTTTATAGTAATCATGACTTCGGTTTATGTTATCAATGTTTTTTTAGGATTGTTTTCGTCCAAGATCAATAACTGCAGGCTGCTAACTGAGTGTATTGCGAAGAAACGAAAGGGGAAGAGAACATTTTCTTGCAACGGAATTGGTTATTGTTGTCAGAAATCCCGAGTCCCGATGTGATCACATTAAGCGGCGTGCACTGAACTTTTCAACAAATTATTAGTTCTATTTTTTGCATTGAATATGTCATTGAAAGTGTTCGCTTTTGTTGTAAAAATAACTTTGAATGTGCTTGTTTTGTTTATAATTTGGTTAATTTTCTCTGAAATATAACCAAAATATGCAGTTGAAATGTATTTAATATTGTCAGAATGGTCTTTCGAATGCATATTTGAATTGCTAATTTATAATGTTTTTTAAATTAATATGTCAATCACTTTAGTGTTGTAGTGTTGTAATTTTCTAAATCTCTTTGGTGTAATTAATAATATCTAAAGTAACTGCTAAAACTGTGTGTATTGAAGATTTATAGGTTGCTAATTCACTTGTTATATGGAGATAAGGGTCCTGTGGTATTATGATATCTGTTTGTGTAGGTTTTCTATAAATAGGGTACTCCAGTTTATCTTTTGAACTAATTTTTATATTTTAATCTAAATAATAAACGCATCTTATTTGTTCTATTATTAGTGCAAATGTGATTGGGTAATCAGTAATCTCTTACAAACTATCAAAGTGTGCTATAATTTAATCGACATAAGGGAATTCCGATTATACAGTGAGTTCACGATGAAAGGAATAAATTCAATAAAATAGAGACCTGTATTTATTGAAAAACGCTCGGACACGTCAATTTAGTTTTTTGAATTGGCATTTTTTGGTCCATATGTCAACTCAATAGCAGTTCCGGTTTCTCGGAAGTGACATCAACTTTCTTATTTTAAATGCAACACCCTGTATATGTTAACGAATTTGGATAAATAACCAGTAAATCCAAATTTGACATATTTATCGTAAACATATATAGAAATATTTCCAAAACTATCGAAGTAATGCAATACAAAATAAAAGTTTAGACAGTAATTTGACAAGTATTTTGAGCGATTGCTAAACATAAATAAATTTTTATAGTAAATGTTCAAAGTGAAGAATCAAATACTGGGCACATACTCTAAGAAGACCTGCTAACCATCCGCTACAGCAAGCGTATGGCATGTAAACAGAAGAAAAGAAGATCGGAAGAGCATGCTACACGTGGAATACATCACTGGAGAGGAACATCCAAAACACCGGCATACCTAAAGAGACATGGGAGGACTGGGCACGAAGAAAAGAGGATATCCGAAGAGAGGCAAGAAGAGTATACGCACTGATTGAAGAATCCGATCAAGAATATACTGAAGAGAACAGGATAACGAACAGAGGAAAAGAAGATCGGAAGACTATGCTACACGTGGAATACATCATTAGCGAGGGACATACAACACCGGCATACCTAAACAGATAGGGGAGGAATGGGCACGAAGAAAAGAGGATATACGAAGAGAGACAAGAAGAATCTACGCACTAAGGGAAGAATCCGATCAAAAATCGACCGAAGAAGAACAGGCTAACGGAGAAGAAGAAGAAGAGAGTGAGAAAGGGCAAAACAAAGGAGAAGAAACGAAACATGCACCAGTGGGAAAGAAAACGATGGATATCTAGCGGTCAACTGCAGAGGGGAAGGTTAGGGAAAAGAATGAAGTACAATCCAGATTCGAACCTCCAACTAAGTGGTAAAATAGTTGTAATCAGTGTGGTAAATATTAAGTAGTTAAGTAAGACAGGGGCAATCCGTTACCTTAAAACAATAGATAGATAAGAAATACGAACAATGTAAAACTTGAAACCAAAGCTGTTACGTTCAAAGGCATAATCGCATAACGGACAGTTGAAATAAGTTTGGGAGTAAATACTAAGTAGTTTAATAGTTATTAGGAAAATAAGGTAGGTGCAATCTGTAACCTCAGAACAATAGATAGATGTGAAATAAGAACAATGTGAAACTTTGATACCAAAGTTATTAGGCTCAAATGCATAATCGCATAACGGTCTCGGTTACGTACTCAAAACCCGGTGTTGCAGCAGCGGTGTCTTGCGGTATGCATTGCAGACATGCTAACGTTGTGCAATACCCCACCCGATCCCACCCTATCCATTAAATCCCTACCCACCTACTGGCATGGGGTGGGTCTGGCGTAATCCAGGATTGACCCTCGAGTCAGCTCCATGTCAGATGATGATGATGATAAATGTTCAAAGTGATACCTGTTCATTTCAATGCATTTCTCATGTCGAACGATTATTTTGTTTTGGACATTTAAAATTATATCAGGCAAAATTAGTCGGATTTCCTGGCGAATTCTTTTTCACGTTATTTGGTTTATTACAGTGCACTTTGGATTTTAAATAACCCCAAAAGAAAAAAATCTAGAGGTGTTATATCAGGTGATCTAGCTGGCCACTTAATAGGCTCTCTCCTGCTGATCCACCTGTTGGGACAGGTGACATCCAAAAACTGTCGAAAGACTAATGCATAATGCGGAGGTCTTCCATCTTGCTGGAAAAATATTTGATCGTTTGATAGAACAAGATTTTGGTGATTGGGAAATAGAACAATTAAAGCAGGAATGACATGTAACTGAAGAAATTCCAGGTAGCGTCCTCGGTTTTGCTTTCTTTCTAGAAAACATGGTTCTAAAAATCTATTACTCAGGATTCTCGCCTTTACATTAATTTTTTGAGGACACTGAGTGTGAATATTCTGCATCCACGAGGGGCTTTTCTATCGTCTAATATCTGCAATTTTGCCTGTTGATGGTACCAGTTTGACAAGTCGCCTTCTAACAATACATGGACAGTTGATTTTTATATGGGTGATATTTCGTTGTTCGAAATATGTTTGAGGCTGTACCTGTTTGCAAATCATAATTCCTTGAAATTTCTTTTACATGAGGATTTTTTTCAGCTTGGAACAGGATGTTTCTTAACGTTTTGAAATATGTAGGCTGGTTTACCTTTAGGTAAATCCCTAAAAACATGGCCAAATTCTGTAAACTTTTTTTCTATTTTACTCACGGTAGATCGACTAATTGGCGGCCGGTCAGGGTGAGTTTCATGAAATAAATTACAAAGTTGTTCTTGAGTTCGAATTCGATCTCCAAAACCAATTATCATAAGAATTTTTATTCGTTTTCTTCTTGTTAGATGTATCCTGATTATTGATGGGATAATAGTTGTGATTAATTCTTAAAAACCTGCAATTATTACTTGTCACCAGGAATTCCGACCAATTCATTAAATTCTATGGCAACTATCACTAAGTTAAATTGCATTGTATGTACCGAGTGCAATCTCCAGAAGCGAAAATTATTATCAAATAACATTTCGACAAATATTTCTATAAATTTTCATGACAAAAAAGTCAAATTTGGGTTTAGAGAATATGTTTATTGATTATCTATCCAAATCCGTGGAAATATACGGGGTTTGTGTTTGAAATAAGAAAGTTGGTGTCATTTCTAAGAAAACCAGAAATAATATTGCGTTGACATATGGGCCAAAAAATGCCAATTCAAAAATCTAAATTGATGTGTCCGAGTGTTCTTTAACTGTTGTGAACTCACGGTATATTATAATTAGTTTAAAATCCGGTTTCATTAATGTATTTGTAAATCAAAACACTCCCGGTTCATCACAAGCATGTACATCCCCGGCTAACCCTTACACGTAGTACTAGTTCTATGATCCGGTAGTGTAAACAAATGATGGAGTTTCAACCATGTTGGGTATCAACATTCCCGCCAAATGTAATTCATAGTTTGTTTTGGGCACATTTTGCGCGGCGCAGAAAGCTTCACTTCGTACCAGGAGCACAGAATGTAGTGGCGGTAGTTATGTTTAAACTGCATTGAATGCACTGATTATATACACCATTCCGCAAAATTACATAACATGTCAAAATTTCTTAGTGGGAAACATCGAAAAATATAAATTTTTCGTTTTGATCATTTTTATCTACATAGCAAATATGCTTAAGCCGGCATTACACGGCGTGTGGAGCGACGCGCCTGGCGTGTGACTTGACGCGCCACGCGCCATGTGAAGGGTTTGGCGCGACAAACTTTACGCCGCGTGTCTGTTCCCGTCGATGAGCGGTAAATTTCGCACACTTCAAAGAAAACGCGCCTGGCGCGGATCGGAGCGACTCGGATACGCAGTCACACGGCGTGAGGGGCGAGCGAGATATTCGGCCGAAATTTATTATATATACGAGTAGTTTAGTAGCTTTTTAGTAGTGTAATTGTCAACATGTGGTCAAACGATTTAGTTTCAGAATTTTTAACTCTATGAGCAAGAACCAGCAATTTGGAATCCGAAGCATGAGGGTCATAAAGACAGAAATGCTGTATATGATTCCTGGATGCGGATCCAACGGAACTTAAGCATTAACTGCACAATTGATTTACTGTGAAGATATATTTCCATTTCTTTTTTTGTAAATCGTCAATTTCACTGTTTAACAAAATATAACAAGCTGCTGCGCAACCGACCAACCGTTCTCGACGCCTCGACATTTTCGAAAAATGCGAAAATATACGCGCGGCGTGGACTTCACTGGGCGGCGCGAAACTTGACAATCTACAGGCCGTGAGATCGCGATTGTCCAGACGCTCATCGGCGCGTCACTCCGCACTCCACACGCCAGGCGCGTCGCTCCACACGTCGTGTAATGCCGGCTTTACACGTAGGTCAACGCTCTTCCATTTATTTATTTTTCATACGCCTATTCCAGTTAAGATATTTTCTTAGTTGTCTACTTTTCTAAAACCTATTAACTATATTTTCCTTTGCTATAACTTGTAAATTAATTAGTGTATTTCGCGTTTAATTGAAAATCACCTTAAACATATTTTTAAGTTGGAAATGATAATCGTTGTTACATTGGCGTTAATAAAAAAAATAAAATACATTCTTTAACATTAATTTACCCTAGTTAAAAAATAAATTTCATGATTAAAATGCGATTATGTAAGTCGTCGGAGATGCAGGTACGTATATACAGGGTGTCCCAGAATGCGCTCCATCAGCTTCAATGCATTTGGAGCTTGCACAACAATCGCCTGTTTTACACTCTATAGCATTCACTCATCAACAGTTGCTGCTGCTTGATGTATTCAGTTAATTAATTCTTCCTCATTGTCAACAGGCGTTAAATACACCAGATTTTTTAAGTGTCCCCTTAGGAAAAAATCTAATGGCGTGATCTGGGCTTTTGGCAGGCCAAGGCACTGGTCCTCCACAACCTACCCATCTTTGTAGATAATGCTGATTAAACCACTGTCTCACCAATGTCGCATAATATGAAGGAGCCCCATCTTGTTGCACCCACATATCACGCCGAATCAGAACAGGAATGACATCGAAAAGCTAAGGGAAATCTTCATTTAAAAAATTGAAATAGTTACCTGCATTCAGTCTTCGGGGTAGTATAAATGGCATAACAAGTTTATTGCCGATTATTCCTGCCCACACGTTCACAGAAAATCGAACTTGATAGTTTTGCACTTTCAAAACTTGGGGATTTTCATGTGCCCATACATGTTCGTTATGAGTATTGAAAATACCAGTTCTTGTGAATGTTGCTTCATCCGTCCACAACAGCTTATCCAGGAATCTTGGATTTGCTCTGTTGGTTTCCAAAAGCCACTCACAAAAATTCCTCCGAGGTTCGTGGTCGGTATCCAACAGATGCTGCACCCTTGTTTTATGAAATGGATGTAGCCGATCATCTTTTAAATTCCATGCACGGAAGACTTGGATGTTTCAAAATTTTTGGCAATCGAACGAACACTTATACTCGGATGCTGACTTACAAACTCCAAGACGTTTTCTTCCAAATTAGGATTTCTAACTCTCGGCGGCCGACCTGCATTAGAATGACTTGGAAGAATATTTCCAGTCTCCCTAATTCGTTGCATTGCAGCCCGTATTACAGTATGGCATGGATGTCTCCGAACAGGAAAACGGTCGGCATAGGCCCTTGCAGCTTCGTTGTAATTACCATCGCATTCGCCAAGAACCAAAATCATGTCTGCATATTCACTTGCAGTATAATTCATAGTAACGTAAAGTAAATTAAAGAATCCAAACACAAATTAGCTTAAGTAGACAAAATAAAAACTGTCATTGTCAAAAAAATTTGGAAATTCGAAATAAAAACATTTTTCAAAATCACGATACCTGCTTAACTTGCTTAAATTAACATGGTTGCTAGTTTTAGTTTCTTGCTTCTATCAGTTCTTTCAACAAGGATAAGATGGGAGGGATGGGAATCGTGGATTCTTCGCGAAACATCATCTGGTGGTGTTGGATAACCAACGCTCCAGGTTTTGCATGTGATTGGCATCACAGTATGCAGTAAACGAAAATTAGATAAAGCCGTCCAGTCAAGCATTCCATACAGTAAATCATGTTATCAACGTGATTACAAATCAATTTCTGTAACTGTAGCTTGTTTTATTGCTTATTCAGTATCAATGATTTTATAAAAATTTCTTGAAAAACAGAATGTGATTTTATATATTTGATAAACTAAAGTAAGTTTCTAAAAATGCTAAAGCGCGTTTCCTCCTCTTCCGTACGCTGCTGTACATTCCGCGCTTCGGAAGTAACTGTATAATTAATAAAACGCGCAAATGATAGCAATTAGCGCGAAGAAAGCGCAAGTTTCCAATACTGACTTTGAAATGTCACCACAAGTTAATCAAGATATCGTTGTAGGGTTTGTTTCATTTGATATGATACATTCACGTATTTTTTACATAAATAATACTAGCCGGCCTTTTTAGCGCCGCCACGACAACAGTCGTAACATCGTTAATTTTATACGTTTGAGAATTCCAATTTCGTATTAAGGACAGGGGCATTAATAAACAGGTGCCTGGATTCTGTCGGTGGCCCAATACGATGTACCGACAATGTTCATGACGTACTTGGAAAAGCGGACCAAAAGTCTAGAACAAGGAGAGCTTTGTCGAACCGTACAAACCGCAGGCAGCTACATCAATCGACAACTCGGGGTTGTGTTCCCGAAAACGGTCAATTTCGGTTTCGTTAAAAATTTAATCCGAGCCGGTTATCGCGCAAGAAATCGTTAGCGACAGCCGTTGGTTCCCCTGCAAAAATATTCGTCTCGTCGGTAGAGGCATTAGCCGTCAAAGTCGACGAGTGCGCCCGTTCGCTTCCATGGCCGTCCTTTGTGAATGGGCTGGCCGATTC